>JAWWMW010000458.1:192169-203029 GCA_035048345.1 Echeveria elegans
ACAACTAACCCTCAAGTTATAAAAAATCCATTGGGGGCCCCGGCCCCCAATCCCCATTATCTGTATCCGCCCCTGATCTGAAGGGGCTGTGTCTAGCAAGACTATAATTGATAGGTCGAGCCCTCATAAAGCTGATCATCTTGCTATGGTGAGATATAATGGTCCTATGGTTATTCCTGACCCTAAGGTCTCAGGCACATTGGTGAGCCCCAAACAAGCAGAAGAAAAAGGTCAAGCAAGCTATTGTCCCTGCCATTGATGAGTCTGATAATATTATGCGATCTTTCCGTGTCAGACAACCTACAGAGGTGAAAATCCTAGATTTTATTTACCACTCTAAATGGTAGTAGGTCATCCAGTTGTGATTATTTTCTTTTCTGTGTATTTTTTGTTCCCTAATCTAAGCTGGGTCTTTATCCTTTTCGATGTTTTTAGTTGGGGCTTCTGCTCCCATCTGCCTCTTGAGTGTCAAACTCTTCCTTTTTTGTACTAGTCACATTCCAGGCTTTTTAGATCATATTTTAATAAAATAATTATTTATTAAAAAATAAGGGCATTCGAGTTTGAGTGAACACATTTCATATTGAGTTTGAGATTTGTCTGATCGAGATCCAAATAATATATTTTTTGTATAATTTACCGTTATTATTATGTTCATTTGGAAGTACTCGCATTGGAAATGTATAAAAAGGAAAGACGTGTTTCATTCAACCATGCAATGGTCTATGGTCAGCATATGGTAACCTTGGACTAATAAAATATTCGATTAACGTTGGAAAAAAGTAGTGATGTTTGACTATACAAGCCATAACAACACTTGTCCTACAAAATTAGGTTACAAATTTAATAAACATCACACTAAATTTAATTAATTATATTTTTGTACTCAGATTCACCTCTAAATTATTCGGTAATGGAATCCTAATTAATTTCCAAAATATAATTTGGGTTTATTAGCAAAAATACGATATTAGTCAAAACCACCCATAAAAATATATTCACCTCTAAATTATCGTATTTAAAATATCAAATTAAATTTATACAAAAAATTCTTAAGGCATATTTTCTTTATCAAAAGTGATACAAAATGATTGGATTTTTTATATTTGTTTTATGAAGTTTCAAATTTTTTAAAGTTTTTTTGATAATTTTTTTGATTTTTAAAGTTAAAATTAAAGTCAAACGGGTGGCTTTTATTTTAAAAAATATATTTTATGAGCGGGTCTAGGTAATATCGATTTTTACAGATGACGAATCGAAAAACTCGTATTTTACGGATGATTTTCTGTAAATTAACTCTAAATACTAATAGCCCCCTTACAATAGAAATATGATACTATTGAAACACCATCATCCTATCCAGACAACAGAACATTTCTGGCGAATTATATATAACATAAGTAGTACTGCATAGTTAATTTTTTCTGGCGAAATTATATTTTTTTTAAACGTCAAAGACTATATAATTTCCAGACTCAAGCAAATATGCTTACAGAGCGACTTGAGCTCGAACCTTCGTAGTACTTAGACCAAGAGTGTAACCGATGCGATAACATCCCTTCTACAACTCCATAACTAATTGCTGAGTATTTAAGAGTCAATTGGTTCCGGTGATGATATTCCATTCCATTGGAACTTGGAAAAATAGAAAATTAATAAAGCTTTGCTTACTAAATTTGTGGTACACGGAGTGCATGTATTTATATAAAAAAATCAAGCAAAGCATATTAAACAACTTCTATAAATTACTCGCTTTCATGCTTTGTCTTCCTTTTGTGTATTCTCTTAAAAAATTTTGGACAGATCTCTTTCATGCTTTGTTTTTCACATTACACTCGCTTTCATACCTTATTCTCCATACACTAGCTTTTATATTTCTTATCTGACACTCAGTTTTTTCTTATAATTTGTGTTACAACCCAATTAAGAACAACATATCAGAACAATAACCAAGGTGTTACGACATTGTCTCAAGTTTTGGTAGCTGACGTTGCATAACCGCAAACTGAATTCAAGTGAACCATCGAATTGCACATTATGGAATCTGGATGAAAAATCAGAGACCAAAGTTAAACATATATTTTGTTTATTACTTATTAATATCACATTAGTGGAGTATTAATTAGCAGGAAATGATAAGACAAAAAAGGGAACTATGATGAACTTCTGAAAGTGAAAAAGTAAAAAGAAAGCAATAGAACAGTCAAGGAAGTGTTTGCAGTGCAGTGCAAACAACAACTTTGTCTCAGAGGGAAGAGCTATGCCTCATCGATTCCCATCTCATATTACATAGATCACCTGGCTAGTCATTGAACGGTACTGTCTCTGATGGATTCCTTACAATCATCTTCCTGCAGATGCTACTGATCTGAACATCCTCACTTTCATCATATGTTTTCACCTTATTGTTTTTACTTTTTACTAGATTCTTTGCTTTGCTTTGCTTTGCTTCTCAATAAGAATAATTCTTTAAAGTCATACTCTATATAGGTTTTTACGTGTTGAACTTTAAATTTTAAATGAGTGAAATTCGAATTCATTAAAATGAAGCCCATTTTTTTTGACGGTACGAAGTGGGCCATCGACTAGCTGATGGGTGCATGGTGCGTCATCGAAAGATGCCAGTTGGTAAAATGGGTAGCATTTTTATTGTTGTAACTTGTAAGTCACAATATAACGTTACATATACTCTCTCTATCCTCTTTTGTTCTTCTTACTTTCCTATTTGGGTGTCCCCTAAAGTTCTTCCTATTTTCTTTTATGTCAATTAATTCACCCTCATAATACACTCTCTTTCCTGTTTTATTTTTCTCTTACTTATTTTTAGTACTCTCACACTTTTATTATTCATTAATTACTATGTCATCAATCCAAATAGGAAGATTATTTTAGGACGGATGAAGTATTACTTATTACTTTGAGGAGAATATGGGTACATAGTAGCATGAGATCATGAAAGATGCCTTTTTGTTATAATTTTCTGCTGTAGAAGTTTTATAAAATAATTTCCTTTGAGCTGATTATAAGGACACATATACATCATGTCAGACCCATCTGGTTTTGTGATTGCATAAGGGAAGTACAATAATTCATCTCATTGCAACTCATCAGGTCCTCACATTTCTTTCTTTGCTTCATCAAGTTTCCTTGCGAACTATTTACCCTAATCGCAAGACATGTTGCCCATCCTTTGTTGTTGCTTTGTATCTCTAACTAATTAAGATGATGTTTTGTGCTCATATAATGATTGAGTTGATTAAAGAGCAGTGTAGAGTTTTCTAGAAGTGTAAAGGAAGTGCTGCAGACTGCACAATGCATCATTTGTTAGCTGTTATATATTTTGATATTAATCTTGATGGAAGACGTCCATTTCCCATATGATCCACCCGTCTTTTAAGATGATGATATGTAGCAATCAGATTCCAAACACACTTTTTACATTGAACTGCACAATTAATCAGGTTCCATATTACTACCATATAATATAACCCAATCATATATACACTGGTGAAAAGGTGATACTTAGAGATTTTGTAGATGATGTTAAGTACCCCTTTAAACAGGATGTTCCATAAAAAATATTTTATAGAAGGGGGCAATGCAAGGTGTGTCTTGGTTGAGAGAAGTGACTATGATGCTAGTCCAAATAGAATGTCCAAAATAGCATAACTAATTTATTACAAGAATATTTGTCTCTTGTATTGAGAGCCTAAATGGTACCACCTATACACAAACTCAAAAGAAAAAAGAAAAAAAAAGAGGCGACTGAGTGGAAACTTGGGAAAAAACATCTATCGATGTGTTTGAGGTGGCAATCTATGTCTTTTATCTCCCCCATGGATTATTGATGGCCCCATGACCTGACTGGCAAACATTATTCCCTCAAAGTTTGTTCCTTATGTAAATAATAAATGAGAGCAAAGAGCAATTTCTGATTTGAATAATAATGTGTTTTGCGTTGTCGACATTAATGAGTGGAATGTCAATTGATAAATGCAAAATTTCAAACTGCAGCTCAAAGCGAAAATCAGTGCGTATAAAGCTTGATTTCGAAGACCAATTCCAGCTGCTTTATATATATTGTTTAGGCAACAAATCCGTTCATGCCAAACTGACGTTGTAATAAGACGAACAACCCTTTTCATACTCCGTCCACCCAATTTTAATCCTTAGAATTAATTATGTGCACGAAAATTAAAAAAGTGTGAAAGACATGTTGAGATTGTATAAAATGAATGATTTATGACTGATGATAAATGATAAAATAATATAAAAAGTGAATATATATTTAAGAAAAATAATGCATGTGCGAGAGTTAAAAGCGGAGATAATCATATTCTAAAATGTAAGATATAGGTGTAGGACATACAGAATGCAAATGAATAACCATTAAGTGACGGAGGGAGTACTTAGGAGTAGTAAACAAAATTTGTTCAATGACACAAAATTTGTATTCACCGCATCATGAAGAGTTCTTAAGCATCCAAACCTCAAAGATCTAGTCCATCTGATTCCTGAAGGCAGATGCTTTCTCAGTGTGACCAGTAAACTGAACATATAATCAACTGCTGACTCTGTCACCCTGGCCAGCAATGCCTCAGCAGCAGCCCAAAAACTCAAACACATCTCTTTCTCTCTCTAAATTGTTCGCCAGATACAAACTCTCTCACGTGCGAGCTCTCTGTACCAGCACATTCTCTCACTCACTAATTATTTAAACTCGGTATTTTTTTCTTTCATCGTCATCATCAGCGAGCCTTGGAAAAGGCCTTGCATCTGTCTTTCTCGAAGTAGCCATCACTCATCACCATCTTACAGCCTCATAAAACGCAGCACCTCTTCCACATCTCACACTCACTAATCCTTTCTAGCGTTTACCCTCTTCATTTCTCTCTAAGTTGTCTCGGAATTTTTTTTTCACACTCTCAGCTCTACTAAGCTCTAAAATGGCTTTGGATGCAGTGGTGTTCCCACAAGATCCATTTGGCTACAACTGCAACTTCAAGGACTATTTTCAAGGAATGGAAATTGAGATAAGTGGTGGTAGTAACTGTGACACCCATTCGTGGAGCTTTGACCATTTAAGTTTCCATGAAGATCAAGAAGACAAGTCGCTTCTCCCCATTTTTAACAACAATAAAAATGCTACCCATACCAACTGGCTGGATGCTTCTCCTGTCCATTCTTGCTCTAAGGAACAACGGGAGCCTAAAGAGAAAGAAAATCAGAAGGATCAGGCAGTGAGCACTACCCGGAGGAAGAGACGGCGCACCAAGGCATGTAAGAATAAAGAGGAGGTGGAGAACCAAAGGATGACACACATTGCGGTGGAGCGCAACCGTAGAAAACAGATGAATGAGTATCTGGCAGTCCTTCGGTCCCTTATGCCATCCTCCTACGCTCAAAGGGTATGTTTTTTTTCATAGAAGTGGAATATGCTTTTTTTGGGAGATACTAAGTGGGGAATAATTTAATGAGATATTGTTTTGAGAAGGATCTGCATAAACCTGGAAAAGTTGATTTCGATTCAAATGGTGTAAAGTTTTACTGATTAGTTTTATGGTCCATTAACTTTTTGGAATATATCTGTCATCATTTTTTTGTCACCAGGGAGATCAAGCTTCAATAATTGGAGGAGCTATCAACTTTGTGAAGGAGTTAGAACAGCTACTGCAAACCATGGAAGCAGAAAAGAACACCAAGAATCATCAGCAACAAGATGAACCTCAAGAAGATCACGCTCAGAACAATGACAAACAGAAATCATCCCCTTACGCTAGTTTCTTTACCTTCCCACAATATACCACCAGCGCATCTGATGCAACGACCGACCGTCATAAGTTGGCGGAAGGCCGACAAGGGGCGACTGCGGCCGCAGATATAGAAGTGACCATGGTGGAGAGCCATGCAAATGTGAAAATATTAGCCAAGAGATGCTCAAGACAGCTAGTGAAGCTGGTCAGTGCCCTCCAAAGCCTTAGGTTCACAGTTCAGCATCTCAATGTGTCTTCTCTAAACCACATGGTTCTATATTCAGTCAGCGTCAAGGTTGGTACTTTTAAATTTTTTATTTACCTTTTCTATTTTGTGCTAGAAAAATCTGTAGATTGGATTATTTAATATTCTTACTTGATTATTGCATGCTTTTGAGTATTCCTTTTATCATTGAGATATAAATCATCTGCTGACATGATCTTTTGTCAATAATGTTCTTAATTATGCGAGTTTGTCGGGGAATATAATCGTTACGATTGCGACACAAGATGTGTTTTCGCATAATTATAATATCACTAACTTTTTAAATTTTTTTCCTATAGTTTTTCAATGCATTATATTTCAAGAACACTATATTTGTTGGCATATTTCTAGTTTATTATATGATCAAGGTGCAGGTTGAGGAAGGATGTAAGCTGAATACTGTTGATGAAATTGCTACCGCTGTCAACCAAATGCTACACAAAATCGGCAAGGAGAGTTTGGGATAATCATCAGCTGGGCAATAAATAGTAGAATCGAAGTTGGAGATGTCAATGTAATTATTTGGTTTTCTCTTGAACTTTTTTCATTATATTTAATGGATCATTCTACTATTTCACATTTCTGGGAAACTTAATAATTATTTACCTTTAGCTTGATTTTTTTGGCTCAGAGTGCCATTTATATCGGTTTTAATATTTACCAGTATTTTGGAAATCACAATAAAACACTATCAAAAACTTATATAAGATGCGAAATTTGTAATTTTGGAAGTTAACAAAAATGGAAAGAAAAGTGACTTTCAAAATTTAATAAAATCGGGCAATCAGGGTAAAAGAAAAGGGCATGTTAAGCTTTATATTGATGAACTAATTGGAGCATTAGGTTGCACATATCAAACCCGAACTGAAAGTATTGTTAGCAACTCGTGTATATTACAAAAGAACATCGATGGATGTTGGAATGGAATATTACAGAATATTTACATAATAATACATTCATGTGGTGTCTCGTATCACTTGCAAACAACCTTGGATCCATGCGCGGAAACCTACTGGTTTTAAACAACCTTTTATTTCTGAAACATTTTAGTGAGAATGTACTGTAATAATTGAGTTGGAGCACGATATATAATTATTCTGAGGTTCTGTAGAGTTGGTTTAAATCATCTAATTCGTAAATCTGGTTGGGGAAAATGATTGGAGTTTGATTTAATGAATTACAAAAGAAGTTTTTTTTATTTAATGAATTAATATATACCACCGAAAAGAATAGAAGACCTACCAATATGAGTAACGATTTTTATTTGAAGAAATCTTGAGGTTTTAACATTTTTTTGCGCTTTTAAAATGTTTTACATACGTTTTTTTGAATAGGGTTACTTGCATATAATCAACTTTATAATATGTCAAATTATATTTAATGACATGTGTAATGAAATATTACAATTAACCACATGTATAACATTATAAATTTTTAATTAACCACCTCTCTGATATGTACTCATTTTAACTCGATAAAAATAAACATTTTCTTACAAATTTTAGCAACATAGGGCATTTGCAACTCACTTCATCCCACACATTCCCAATTCTAACATGCATTTAACATTTGGTGTAAATTTTGAGGTTTTTAATTGATAATACTTGATATTATATAAATTTTTTATGTAATATTTTGTTACACAAGGTTGATTGAAAAAAATTGAGGGATTTGTATCCCAGCCCGCGACCTGCCAGGAACAACCACTAATAATTTTTATTTAATATAGTTTATAACCAATGGGGATGGATGATCCTGTCATATTAAGAATTATATCTCCTAAAAAATAGTAAAACTTACCAATATAATCTTGCTGCAAATTGTTGTTCTCAGTTTTGGATCTCATTTCAAAATTGAGGTTATAAATGTGATATATATCTATCTATTATATAACAGAATAGGGTGAACGGAATTTCAAAATATGAACTACCCATTTTGCCCATGCCTTTAAATTTTTTAATTTATTCTTACACAAACCACACGTACCCAGTCCGGCCCATTAAAAATTAAAAATTAATAGTAAAAAATTAAAAGTTTATAATTACAAAGATCACATGGGTCCAGCCCGGCCTATTAAAAATTAAATATTAAAAATTTCATTTGATAGGGTTTTAACCACACGGGCCCAGCCCGGTTCATTAAAAATTAAAATTTTATATTTACACAGAACACACGGGCCAGTTTAAATTTTTAGAGAAACATAGGGTCCAGCCCGGCCCATTAAAAATTTAAATTTACATAGACCACATGGTCCGTTTGAATTTCCACATAACACAAGGGCCCAACCCGACCCATTAAAAATTAACAATTTTAAATTACACTGACCACACGGGCCCAAAAATTGATCAATCAAGTCTCGCCCGTATTTGACCTGTTCGATTGCACATTCGGGACAACGCATCCCGTCGGGACGACGAGTGGTACGCTAGTATATATATAACAGAATAGATGATTGAGGGGATGGACGCTCAAAATATGAACTATCCATTTTGTTCTTACCTTTAAGTTTTTTAATTTATTCTTACACAAACCACACGGGTCCGGCCCGACCCATTAAAAATTAAAAATTAATAGTTTAAAATTAAAAGTTTAAAATTACACAGACCACACTGTTCCTTTTAAATTTACACAAACCACACAGGCCCAGCCCATTAAAATTTAAAATTTTAAAATTCCATTTGATCGAATTTTAACCACACGGACCCAGCCCGACCCATTAAAAATAAAAAAAATTATATTTACACAGACTACACGGATCCGTTTAAATTTTCAGAGAAACACATGGGCCCAGCCCGGCCAGTTAAAATTTAAAATTTAAAATTTCCATTTGATCGGATTTTAACCACACGGGCCCTGCCCGACCCATTAAAAATAAAAAATTTATATTTACACAGACCACACGGGCCCATTTTAATTTTCAGAGAAACACACGGGCCCAGGCCCGACCATTAAAATTTTAAATTTAGGCAGATCACACGGGTTTGTTTAAATTTCCACATAACACAATGGCCCGGCCCATTAAAAATTAAAATTTTTAAAATTTAAATTACACGGATGACACGGGCCCAAAAATTGATCGATCGAGTCCTGCCAGTATTTGACCTGTTCGATTGCATATTCGGGATGACGCATTCTCGTCGGAACTACGACGGTACGCTAGTTTTATATAATATTTCATTATACATGTGATTAAGTATTATTTGACATATTATACAGGTGATTTTGCCTAAATAGCTCTTTTGAATATCTTTCATTTTAACTTGCTTCTACGTATTGAATTTTTTTAATTTTTAAGAATCCTTGGATTGTATTTATTAAAAAAATAAAAAAATATTCTTATTTCAACTAAAGCTGCTAGATTAGTTGGGGTCGAAGGTTATGAAAATTTTAATTTTTTTTTTTCATTCACAGTCGGTTAAAACTAAAGTGTTGTGCATTACATAAACTAAACTCAGCCATCTCTTGGCTCTTGCACATGGTTAAAATTAATTAAGATTTAAGAGTAATTACCTTTGTAAATATATTTAATCAGCTTTTATAGATCTTTATATGACATTTGCTTTTTAGCTTTATTATAAGGATAATTTGTTAGAAATAATCACAATTTTTGATTATTTTTAAATAATCTCAACTTTGATTATTTTTTGTTCGCAGCATACCCTTCTTAAATGTAACCGACTATTTGTTCAAAACAATTCATAAAAAATAATAAAAAAACTCAAAAATATTCAAAACTTCAGAAAGTAATTATTAAAAAGTCATCCATTATGATACATTGCAACAACGCAAGTGCAATTTGGGTAATATCGCGTTGTTCAGGTTGTTTCTGATAAAATTTGTAATTTACGGGTGATTTTTGGTTATAAATTTAAATACAATTTTCCTCTGTTTGAATCGTGAAAATTTTGACAGAAAAGTGATATAGACAGATTTGGGGAAGAAAAATTCTCAAGAAAAGTTTAATGGAATGCGTGCACGATCTTCTAGTGTTAAGTTTTCATTTTACAGATAATCATGTCTATATACACATTTATTTTTTTCTTCCATCAACCAAATTTTCCTCGAACCAAACGCAGCCTTAGCTTATTAAAAAAAAACATTTTTTTGTGACCGTGATCTTAAAATTTCTTCGACAATCATATTATAATCGAATCCTTTTCAAATAATATAAGTAATGAATGATTCGTATCCATTAATTTCTCCCTCACAAATTCAAAAAGAAGAAGAAAAGAAACACACTTCTCCAACGGCTAACTCATAGTCCCCCAAATTCAAATCCAGCATTACAAAATCCCAAATTCCCGAAAACCCCCCCTCCCAAATCCTTTTCCATTCCTAATCTGAAAAAAAGCTCCGAACTTTCCCCATATTTCGTCCCCCCCAATTGTCGATCTAAGGTTTCTTGTCTCCAGATATCGCTGTCTCCCGCCGTCGTCCGATTTTTCCTGTCCTGTGAAGCTAGGGTTTCTAACCATGGATATCCACCCAGAAATCGACGACTACGTCCAAAAATCAGTAGACCACGCAATTGGCCTTCCGGTCGATGTTCAGACGCTGAATTTGAAGTTGAGAGCATCAGAGGAAGCACAGATGCGGTACAGGGAGCAGTATCTGAATTTAGGGCTTCGGATGAGGGAGAAGGATGAAATCGTTGAGCGGACTAGGGTTCGTGAAACTCCCCAACTTTTAATTTTTTTTTTTTTTTGCAATTGTATATTGTAGAATTTGTTTTGTTTGTTAATGGTGTTTTATTTGGCTGTAGGCTGAGGCGAGTATGAATGCGAATGCGATAAAGAAGTTTGTTGAGGAGAACCGGAAGCTGGCGGAAGAGTGTAGCCATTT
>JAWWMW010000458.1:226629-239108 GCA_035048345.1 Echeveria elegans
TTTTTTCTGTCACCTATTTGAGTTTTATAATTCTCATGTAAATCAGATCAAAATGTCTTAAATACCCTCAAATATTGGATAATCATTTTTATTATAATTAAATAGATATTAATTGGATAATCTAGCAATTGATTAGAAGGTACATCTATGGTTATGTGATCTTTTTATACTTTTTATATTTAGACATTTTTTTACCTGATCTCTACCCTAATATCTTTAATGTAATAACAGACTCGTGCAATCTTAATTTGTGCTCCTTGCATAAGGCATTAAAATAGTTGGGCCGCAGGATCTTACTATGGGCTTCAAGCCTTCAGTTGAACATCCGACGATGCCAACTGTACAAAAAGTTTGCCAAATGGAACCAATCACACGTGTCCTCACACCTTGCTCCATTTTTTTTGATGTCTCTCTAAGAAAACCGCTTAAGAGAGTTTTTCGTTTTCTTTGATCTTTCTGAGGTTAAAACTCAGTTGTTCTTGGACTGTTACTTCATTGAATCGTGATATTATGGAACAATCATCTAATTCCGGAACCTTGCAAGATTCTCAGTTGGAGATTATAACGAATCAAATTGATGAAGGTCTCGCTGTTCGATTTACGGAAGAGGAAGTGTATGAAGCAGAGAAGGATTTCTTGCAATCTTCGGTTATCAGACTGGTAGGCAACAGAGGTTATAACAAAGCTGCATTAAAGTCAGTCCTGAAGAAGTTATGGAAGCCAAAGTATGATCTCAAATTTACAGAAGTTGAGGGTAATATCTTGATTGCTAAATTTGCAGATGAATCTGATTTGGAGAATGTTTTGGCAAAAAGACCTTGGCGTTTCATGGGATGGGCTGTTGAGATTGAAAGATGGAAGTCAGGGAAGCAATTATCAGAGTTGTTCAGTAATAGAATTCAATTATGGATCCAGATCCATAATTTGCTGGTGGAATTCCGAAGCGCCAAGTTTGCGGTCAGATTTGCTGAGAAAATAGGGAATGTTATACAATTCCCTGACAATAATTCTTTCTATTTGGGTAAAGATGATGCAAGACAGTATATCAAATTTAAGGTTGAAGTAGACCTGCAAAAACCAATAGTTACTGGCTGGATCAAGGAACAAATAATCCATTATGGATTAAATTCAAATATGAAAGGCTCCCCAACATTTGTTTTTCATGCGGCAAATTCGACCATGAGACAAGACTCTGTTCTCTGCAGGGTAGTCAAGAAAATGCAGTAAATCGGTATGGTCCTTGGTTGCGAGCGGAACACATTGCAGTGGAACGACTAAGGAATCAGAATTTTTCGCCGAAAATAAGCCGGAATAGAACCGATTCTGGGCCGAAAGTAGGCCTGAACAGAACTGAGTCTGGGCCGGAAGTAGGCCTGAACAGATCAGTCTCAGCAAACCTGAAAAGTTGCGACGGTTATACAGTAGATAATGAATTTAAAATTGGTGTAGATTCAGATCAAATTTCTGCAGAATTTCCAGAATTTGGCACGGTTCCTATGGACATTACCGTTAACCCAATTTTTAAAAAAACCCCTGACATAAATATTGTTTTATCTTTACATTATGTTGGGCCGGATTTACTTCTTGGGCTTAACGCCGAAGATGGAAACTCAGATATGGTGGGGAAAGGCAAAGACAAAGCTTTACCGTTGCAAAATCAGATCTTGAATTCACACCTGAAGAAAAGAAAAGGTGTTGATGATGACAGTATTAATTGGAAGAAGAATAAGAATGGGGATTTCAGCTGATAGTAAGGAGGGGAGTTGGACTGAAACGGACTTGATTGACATTGAGGTTAGTGAATTCTTACGACCTGCTGGAAATGTAGTTATATCGGCGACGACTGTTCAGCAGCCTCGCCGACAACAATGAAATTATTGAGATTGGAACTGCCGAGGTTTGGGTTCACCTCGGACAGTTCGTAGTTTAAAGGACCTTATCGGATCTACTAACCCTGAAATAGTAGGTCTTATTGAAACTAAATTATCTGCAAAGAAGTGTGAAGAATTGAGATGTCGTCTTGGTTATTGTGGTTGCTTTCCTGTAAACTGTAGAGGAAAAGCAGGTGGTTTAGCCATTCTATGGACGGATCAGGTAACGGTAGACATTAAAAGCTTCAGTAATTTTCATATTGATATGCTGGTTTCTAGCTCTTCGACCTTTAGATTTACATTGTTCTATGGACAACCTGAAATTCATAAACGAGAATGGGGATGTAATTTATTAAGAATCGTAAAGAATCAGATGATTGCTTTGCCATGGCTTATCAGTGGTGACTTTAATGAGATTTTGAAATTTTCTGAGATCTCAAACGGCAAGCGTAACTCTGCTCAAATGCTTAAGTTCAGGAAGGTTCTTACTGAATGCAATCTTTCAGATTTGCTCTACTGTGGTAATAATTATACTTATTCAAACAGAAGGAAGGGGTTGGAAGAGACAAAGGTAAGATTGGACAAATCATTGGCTTCACCAGAATGGAGACTTGAATATCCAAATGCTAAGGTTTTTCACTTGATTGCTACAAATTCAGATCACTCTCCCATCTTAACTGACTTTAATCATCAAAGATTTAAGAGATCAAGTAAACAGTTCAGATTTAAGCCAATGTGGCTTCGACAAGAAGACTTTAAAGATTTTGTTACTCAAATTTGGAATCATCTTAATGAAGTTGAGAGACCTTTGCACAATCATCTTGTTAGATTAAGCACTATTATGAAGGAATGGAACTCAAGAAATTTTGGGGATGTCAGAACTAAGCTTAAAAATTTGAAAGCTGAATTGGAAGCTTTAAGGAATTGCGCAAGAAATGACTTCACTATTTCTAAAGAAGCATTACTGATACAGGAAATTGATGAATGGTTATTAAGGGAGGAAATCTTATGGAAGCAAAGATCAAGAACAGTTTGGATGAAGGAAGGAGACAACAACACTAAGTTCTTTCATCGACATGCCTCTGCAAGGAGAAGGAAGAATTTAATCACTAGTTTGACAGATGAAAATGGCAATGTTATTATGTCTGATGAAGGCATTGGTAGAATTATATCCAATTATTTCCAAACTGTTTTTACTTTGGATAGTAATCAGAATCAGATAAATTGGGAGGATACTCTTGCAGGTTTTCCGCATAGGGTCCCTACTAATATGTTTGATCTTTTGGGATCTGAATATTCAGCAAATGAAGTTAAAGTTGCAGTGTTTCAGTTAAATCCTACAAAAGCTCCTGGAAAAGATGGATATTCAGCATTGTTTTTCCAAAAGTTTTGGAATATAATTGGACCTCAGATTACAAAGGAAGTTCTCAAAATTTTGAATGAAGGTAATTCCAGCAACTACCCAAATATCACTCAAATTATTTTGATTCCAAAACTGAAAAACCCAGGATCTATTACTGATTTCAGACCAATTATCCTTTGCCCAATCCTTATGAAGGTTATTAGTAGAATTTTGGTGAATAGGATTCAGCCATTTATGGATCAAGTGATAACTCAGAATCAAAGTGCTTTTATCAAGAATAGATGCATCTCTGATAATATCATTGTAGCTCAAGAGGTGAATCACTTCATTAAATCTCGTAAAAAACAGAAGAAAGGTTATGCCTCCTTGAAATTAGACATGAGTAAAGCTTTTGATAGAATGGAATGGAACTTCCTGGAAAATATTCTTCTCAATATGGGTTTTCATCCCAAGTGGATTACTAATGTTATGTCTTGTGTAAGATCAGTCATTTATGAGGTAAAATTTAATGACCAAGTTACAGATATGATCTTTCCAGGAAGAGGTTTGAGGCAGGGTGATCCACTATCACCATACCTTTTTATTATCTACTCAGAATGGTTGTCTCATAAAATTAATCATCTTCAGTCTGAACAGAAATTTACTGGCATTAAAATCTGTAGAGGGGCACCTGAAATCACTCGTCTGTTTTTTGCAAATGATTCCCTTTTGTTCTTTGAAACTTCAGATAGTTCAGTAACATCAATTAAGGAATTGCTGGGTGAGTATGAAGCCATTTCTGGTCAAAGAATCAATTACAGTAAATATGAGTTATGTTTGAGCAGAAATATTTCCGAGGAGGATTGATTCAGAATCAGCAATGCACTTCATGTTAAAAGAGTTCACAGTCATGGTAATTATTTGGGGTTACCTTTTCTGAATGGATTTAACAAGTCCGAGGCCTTCAGGAACCTTTTATATAAATGTGATAGATGTACTGCTAATTGGTGTAACAAGTCGCTTTTTGCAGCTGGAAGGAAAGTTCTCATTAATTCTGTTTTACAAGCACTACCAACATATATGATGGCTTGTTTCCTTTTCCCATATTCAGTTCTTAAGAAATACCAAGACATTCTGATTAACTTTTGGTGGGGTGCTAAGAAAGGTCAGAGGAAAACTCATTGGGTTAATAAGGATATTCTGCAGAAGAAGAAGCTTGAGGGTGGTTTAGGATTTAAAAATATGAAATCTTTCAATTTAGCATTGCTTGCTAAACAAGGTTGAAGAATCCTTAAATATCCGGATTCTATTCTTGCAAGAATGCTAAAGCATAAATATTACCATCATACTGATTTATTAGCTACTCCAGAGAAATCAGATGCTTCACCAGTTTGGAAAAGTATTTTTGCTGCTTTGGGAATTATCCGTAGAGGAACTTCTTGGAATATATATACAAATGAGTATACTTGTACTATGTCTAGAGAATGTACCTTTTCTACAAAATCAACTTACTGATTTATTGAACAATTTAATTTCATGAATAAAGTTTCTGCTGGTCCTTCATCAAGTTCAGTATGGGATAGTTTTTGGAAGCATATTTGGAGAATGCAGATGCCTAACAAAATTAAGATCTTCTTATGAAGAGCTTATAATAATGGTCTTCCAGTGGGTGAGCAATTGTTTAAGAGAATGTCTCTTATAGATATAAGCTGCAGAATCTGTGATTATAAGGTAGACTCTTCATTACATATTTTTAAAGACTGTTGGTGGTTTGCTGTCTTATGGAAGGAATTGGGTCTGTCTGTTGATCATCTTCAGATTGATTTTACAAATTTTGCTGATTATATATTCTACTTGTTTAGTGGCCTGAAACATGATCAATTTCGATTGGCATGTATTGCTTTTTGGTTTGCGTGGCTCAACAGAAACCAGATATGGCATGAAGGAATTTGTTTAGATACTCTGCTAGCAAAAACAAGGATTGTGTTTTTTATAAGAAAGATTTCCACTGCAAACTCTGTATTTCAAATCAGATCTCAGTCCATGGACATAGAATGGAAACCTCCCCCTTATGATTTCATCAAGATTAATTGTGACGAAGCTTGGGACCCTGTGTTGTCTGGAGCAGGGATTGTTTGTAGGGATCATAAAGGTATTGTAGTTGCCTTCCAATCCATTTTCAGCACCTCGGTCAGTAATATTATTGATGCTGAAGGTATGGCCATAAAACATGCTATGTTGTTGGCTAGAAATCTGTATATTCACAAGGTTACTTTCGAAACTGATTCCTCATCAGTTGCTGAAATATTATGGTTTGGTAATTCTGTGCATCAATTATCTGCTGAATCTTGGAGGCATTCTGCTTGGAAGCTTTACTGAACAACATAGATTGACATATAAATCTTATCAGAAGAGAAGCGAATAGTGTTGCTGATGTTGCGGCTAAATATTCAAAGACTTCAGGTTCTTCTTGGAGCTCTTCAACAGCTTGTCCATTATTTTTATGTGATGCTATTCTTGCTGACAGGATTTAATCTGGTGTAATTCTCTTTTGCTCCGGTTGTTACTTTGCAGTAATCTGGGTTCTGTTCTAGCCCAATTTCTGTTCGGAGCTTGTTGTGGCTTGGCGTTAAGCCTTTTTCTATCAAAAAAATTGCATAAAATCATCTGTAGTATATATTTTTACAAAATCATCACTATAAAAAAAATCATTTGACCACCTATATAACATTTTCAGTTAATAAATGACCACCTTTGTTAATATGAAAAATTTCTTAGAATTTTTAAAAAAATGCAAAAAATTATTTAAAAACACAAAGAATTATATCATGTTATAAATAAATTATATTAATTTTAAAATAGTTTAAAGTATATCAAACCAAAGTTTTAATTTTTTTAAAAGGAAACGGTATAGAAAACTTTATTATTTTTATAAAATTAAAAACTTTTTAAAGATACAAAATTTTAAATCGAATCAAAGTCAAACACTGTTAAATTATGTTATGTATGTTTATTTTACATTTTTTTTTAAAAATTATTTTTTTCTATTTATAAAGGTGGTCGTTTGTTAATTTAAAATATTATACGGGTGGTTAAGTGAAAATTTATTTTATGCAACCATGTACATTATATAAGTGGTTTTGCTCAATTTACTCTGTTCTCTGTAATAATAAAACTCTTCAGGTTGTCCACATTTTCCTTCTGTAGCAATATGGTTGAAGAAGCATCATGAGCAGTTCAGTGGCAGGCAGCGATGGTTTTGTCCTTCCTATCAACACTTCCTCTGTATCAACCCTCCACCTCAACCAAATGCACCATTGTAAATCCTCATATTACATTTTATGCTCTCTGGCTTGCTGTACTACTTTTCGACTCTTATCATAATTTAGGGTTCTCACACAAATGTGGCTTATGGATTGATTTGTCTACGAGAAGTTATTAAAGTTAGCATTGTGCCTAGATTTTTATGTGCATTGCTCAACACTATAATTTTTGTGCTTAAAAGCTTGGTTGAATTGGTGATCGTGAATCAATTTTTTGATGCAATTGACTGCCAAAACTTTGTTTACAACGGATTTCTTATGTTGCTGTAGGCTCCGTTTGGTTGCGGGGAAAAAGCGAGGAAAAGAAAATTTAAAAAAAAAAGATTTTCTCATGAGAAAGTAGTAAGGAAAATTTGATATCAATTTGCCTATTTTTTGCATTTTTTCCCTTATAACCAAACACATAATTTCATTTTCACTCAAAATTTTTCTTTCTTCTTCTTTTTTCTCGCAACCAAACGGAACCTTACTGTTTAGTTATACAGGGTACGATCCGTTGTAATAGAGTAGAAACAAATGTTTCCGATGATGGTGGTTATCATATAAGAGATGTCCTAAAACTTACCGGGGCTACTGTTGGACTGGCGAGTTCTCTCCATCCTCTACTCTATCTACCAAGTACCAATAGCGCGCACTTGAGGTAGAAAATTAGTCAAGACGTAGTTACAATCATTTGATGGGTGTGGCGCGCGAATTCATGATGACCTTCTACTAGTCCTTTGAATGTTTAGACTTAGTGTCCGGGTTGGGTTCATTCACCGGAATCGCTAGTGCAGCTGATCTTATTCGAAGGCAACAACGCTCTGCATTTTTAAGTAAGCATATTTGTTTGTTCTCATCAAGTTGCATATGTTAACTTATGACTGTGAAATGTACTACTTTTGTTTTTCCTTTTTAGCTAAAATCAAGGGGATACTTTACACTGCAATGAAGGTGAATTTTAACCGTGATTACCTTGATGCGATACTGTTGAGATTTTTTTTTTTTTTTTGACAAAGTGAATCGCAATGTTTCAGGACAACCCGGATCTCATTCCTTCCTTGCTGACATTAGCATTGAATGATGTCATTACTTATGATAAGGTGAGTCGATGTTCTTTAAACACCTTATGAGTGCAAACAAATGTAAGAATAATGTGTGTTTGATTATTGATTAAATTTGCTGGCAACGAAAACTGGAGGTGCCAATGGATCAATTAGATTCAGCTAATATTTTTTATGTGGCGTAATCTTGTTTTCATTTCGATATTATTAACGTTGAGTTTTGCAGTTTGACTGCAGTTACCCGTCGGTATTTTTTCAGTTTTTCACAATGACGTAAATTCATAATCATGCCTCTTTGCATTTTTCTGCTTGAAGCTCAGAGACTAGCAGGCCTGAAAACAAGTCGTTGGCTCCCGCCCTGCGACTGCTTGATCAAGTCAAAGATGAAATAGGTGGACCCATCACTTGTGCGGATTTTATCCAACTTTCGGGTAATCTTAATCCATGGCTTTTGAATTTGGAAAGCTAGTCACCTTTGGACTTTTCGTCAATTATTTCCGCTACCATCTGTGATTAATGAGACAGTGTTATCTCTGACCACAGTTCAAAGTGCATTAAAAAGAACCTTCCCAGACGCAGCACTTCGAAAATGTGGCCGGAATGAAGAAAAAGGAAAACTTTTGTACACCGCATACGGATCAAACGGGCAGGTAACTGATTAATAGCTACTCAGTTTGTTGAGGTGGAAAAACATCCAAAAAATCTCAACACTTCAGTCTTTCATATTTCTTAGTGGGGTTTGTTTGAGAGAAATTTTGGTAGATCGGACAGTGATGATCCAGATCCAGAAGGCCGGGTTCCAATATGGGAGAGAAACCCAGCGTCAAAGAAATGAAAGATAAGTTTGTAGTTGTTGGTTATGTCTGCATTCTTGGGTCCTGAGCAAGAAGCAACTCAGGCACTATTAGCAGCAGACCCTGAAGTCGCACCATGGGTTCAGAAATATCAAAGCAGCCGCGAAACTGTTTCAGAAACCAATTATGAGGTCAGTACCATGGAATTTATATACTAATTAAAATTACAAAAACCGCGACTAAACGTAATTTTCCTTTTCAGGTCGATCTTATTACCACACTAACAAAGCTCAGCACGCTGGGACTGTCGATCAACTATGACGCATATAGACTTTACTAAGCTGAAGCTCTAAATTAAGTCACACCAATTTGAGCTCCCTTCTCCGTGAAATTTGTGCACAACCTCCCATTTTGTTTAAAAATCAGGGCTTTGGCGTACTATTGATATTAGTTGTAGTTACCAGAAATAGCCTGTCAAAAATACGGGATTTTCCCTCAAATGTAACGGTTAGTATTAGTTAGTTAGTCTTCTACTGCTTGATTCAAAATATGGCTATAATCTATATATTAACGACAAAAGCTACAAATCCAACTACCACTTAATTCTACTTGAGTGAAAAAGAGGTTCGTCGACATCAAGAAGTTTCTTCCTCTGAGTTTCCGGCATGGATGATGATTCAAAGGAAAAGGGTAAAGAGAAGCAAGAAGCTAATCGCGAAGATGCTGAAGAAAGCATGAACATCATCTCTCATGATCAAACACTCCCACCATCCTCTTCTTCTTCAACAATGCAACAACAACAAATACCATCTCTTGATCTCAATCTCCCACCACCACCTTCAACTTCAACTACTGATCATCAACCATCTTCATCTTCTTCCACTAAGCCAGAGCTCATCCAAGAAGCAAAGAGGCTCAAACTCACCCTTCAAGATCATCAACCAGACTCTTCCTCCACTGAGCCGGCGACTTCTTCAGGTTCAGGCCAAATACAGGCAGCACAACAAGAAGAGGAGCCGCATTCAAACCCAGCCCTGCTTCGGATCCTCTTACCCGAAGAACGATCACGTGGTTTGTTTAGACTTGCACGACAGCGAGCCAGCTTACGTAAAGAGTATAAGGTCTTCCCGGCTTGGGTCACCCGGACTCCACCGGGACCATCTCCACTGGGGCCGGGTCGGATGTCTCCTTATGAAATAGTGAAAGATGTTTTATCAGAAATGAAGCAGTTTCTAAACAACTACTCTGCATTTAGAGCTTCCATGAAACCTAATCAGCCGCCAAAGCCGCTGCCTTTTCCCGCTTCACAGACCCTTTCAACTGATGCAACGTCATCAGTTGCGCCACTGGCATTGGCGGCGGCTTCTTCTTCAGGGCCTCTAACGTTGGAGGAAGTGATAGTGATGCTAAATGAGTATGTTGAGGGGATTTCAAAGACGGTGTCGGCGCAGGAGATGGAAGACAGGTTACAGGAGTTTCAAAGGAGGGTAGGAATAGTGGATATGGATCCAGATGAGCCTTCTTCTTGGTATGGTCTGATGAAGAATTCAACTTCTCAGTTTTGGGAGAAGATGACTGATCATTTTGTATGTGAGACTATTGAATCTGATGAGGATTATGATGGCGGTGAGGATACTACTGATGATGAGTAAAGCGGCAGCCGAAGCGGAACCATCGGTGGTGGTTCTTAGTCCTTATATGCCCTCATGGAACCTGATCATGAGATGAACTAGCTAGCTAGGCCACTAGTATGTTGAACAGAGATAAACCTGATTGATAGTACAAATCTTTTTGGCATTGCATGAAAATCCTATAACTGATTGCAAATTTCAATGAATTGAATTCTAGTTGCTTCTGATGTTCGGACGCTACTGATCATGGTTTTTTTTTTCTGAGTTCCAATCGTTGATCTGTTGATCACATAGGTTTAATTACGTCAATGAAAATAAGATATATATATGGATCGGAGCACCCTTTGAAAGGGTTCATTGAGGTAATCCCGAATTGAATCAAAGAACTTAAAGCTAAATGAATCTTTATCTTCATTCCATTTGCAGGAATATTATTGACTAAAGATTAAAATTCAGAACTCAGTCTAGTTAACCAGTTGTCAAGCGCAGCTGCAGTTGAGTACAAGAAATGCAGAGGTCTGACTTCAAGAAAAATGATCGCGGCAGTTACAAAATCAGTTACTCTTGTCACGGATACTCCCACTTCAAAAATACCCGTATGACAACTTCAAAATTAACTTCAAACTCAAGAAAGTAGATAAGAGCATTACCTGATCATCAAGAAAGCTTCTTTCGGCTTCTTTCATTTTCGCCAATCAACTATCCTGCATGGAGGATTCAATGGAAAAAAGGAAAGATCTGGCAGAAACCACCACCACCACTCAACTTATACCTGATGATCAAACACCCCCAACCTCACCCAATCGGCCGCTTACACCACTGACATCATCTCCTCCGGGGCTACAACAACTTTCATCAACTTATATGTCAACCATGTTACCCGTCCACTCATACCGATCACTCAAGGTTCAGAAAAGACTCAAGCTCAGTCATCCCGATTATTCCCCGATCACTAAAGGTCAAGAAACACCACCACCATCACCGACATCACCAAGAATCCAACTTTCATCAATTCCGCCCGCTCATTGCCGCCCGTTTTTCAATCCACCGCCGCGTGCACAACTGAGTCAGCCACCAAGTGGGCCAGGGACGGCGAGTTGTTCATCAAACTCTGTTTTCTCAATCGAACAGAACATCGCGGCTACGCTTCGGCTCCAGAAGCCGATTGACCGGGCCAAGTTTCGACTAACAGGCCAAATTCGTCTAAACAAACATAAACGTAATGAAGAGAGTGAAGCTGGTCGGTGTTTGGTCAGACTTCCAGGACCCTCCCCACTCGGGCCGGGTCCTACACCATACCAAAAGGTCCAAAAATCTCTAGCAGAATTGAAGCACTTTATTAATACTTTGGCCAACCCTGACACGGCCGAACCTGAAGAACCATCAGCCCAAACATCAATGTCTAAAGCGGCTGAATTTGCACCAGAAGCAGGATGTTCATGTTCAAACAGTGCAACAGCTATGGGCAAGGAAGTGGACAAGTGGTATTTGACAGTGGAGGATGTGATAGAAATGTTGGATGAGTATATGAAGAAGGTTCCAAGGACAATAGGGGCTCAGGAGATGGAAGATGGGTTGTTGGAGATACAGAACAGGGTTGGGGTTGATCTGAGGCCAACTTGGTATGCATCAATGTGTAAGTCATATGAGGATATGTGGGAGTCTTTGATTGACTATTTTAGCTGTGATGCTTTAGATCTGGCTAATCAAATGGAATAAGATGTTCTAGAAGATAAAGAGGACCCCTCTGGTTCCGAGGCATCTGAAGATGGGCCTTAATCAACCTCTAGCAGCTAGCTAAGGTCACTGGAATGAATATCCTGATCATGAATTGCTGTTGCTGAACTCTTCTGGAAGTTTCTAGTACCATTTCATAGATGGAATTGCTTTTGAAATGTGTGGACTTTTCCATTGCATTTAAGATTTCTGAGGCATTTGCGAATTCTTGTTACTTTTGTGCTACTAATGTGAATGAGGAAACTTTAACTAATATCTTACTAAAAGCGGGTTTATTACCGGTTACTAGAATGATCACTTTTTTTTCCCGATTTTACCCCTGATTCCACTCCCCTCAAACCACCCACTACTCTCAAACCACGCTCTCACACGTCGTCATCTTTTAACCACACACTCCTCTTACACCACACTCTGACACGAGGCGTTACCCCTTGCATATATGACATGTAACGCGCACAGATTAAAGTGTGCAGACGAATACTAGTAACTTGAAATCGTTTATTGTCAAGTAACAAATTGTCAATATTGGGAAACATTTGAAGAAAATGGTTTGGCCAGTTACAAAAACAATTAATCTTGTAACGGCTAACTCCACCTCCAAAGAACCAATAAAAAAACCTTATTTTGCAACATCAAATCTAAAACTAACACACACGAGAAATTTACTTTACATTAAAGTACAGAAGATAAGCTATAGAAATACGTGATCGTCAAGAAAGCTCTGTTTCAGACACGATG
>JAWWMW010000458.1:270453-282947 GCA_035048345.1 Echeveria elegans
CTTGATAGTACCCCAAAAGTTGTGATAAAATAAAGTCGAAAAACCATCAAGACCTGGGGCCTTCGTTGGACTCATCTCAAACAAAGCTCTGGCAATTTCTTCTGAGGTATATGGCGCTCTTAGTCTCAAGTTCATCTCCTCCGAATCCAGAGTCGATGTTGAAGGTGAAGATGCAGGCAAGTTTCGATTTTGCATTCAACCCTTTATTCGAAATGGTCCGTATTTTCCATCTACTCTCCGAATTTCAAGCCAAGTGTGAATATGGTCGTTTGTCACTCAATTTCGGTAGGGTTACATTTACATTTCAGGAATCGAATTCCGAAGATACCGTTTTCAGGAACTGAGGTATGTTGACGCGGCACGTTTCGGTGATGTTTGTGCTATGTTCGAGAAGAGTGTGGAGTCAAATTCTGGGACATTTTCAGGGGCTTGGATTTTCCCTTGGGTAGAATTAGGAGATGTTTTTGTTCAACTCTTTGGACTTTGGTCCACCGAAGAGATGAGTCTAGTCAACCGCTTCTTTAGCTTGAAAACAATGAATCTGAGAATTCCCGTCGTTCAGAAACAGTTAAATCGGAAGTTGGCCAAGTCAGTGAAATTCCTCATTCCTAATATTGCAAGCCGGAAAACTTCAAGACTAAATAGTTATGAGAAGAAGGCTGATTGAGCTGCGTTTCAAGCCGGGAGCTTTGTGGGTAGGGACGTTGGATCATGGGTATCAAGAGAATGTTGTTTTTCTTGTGCAGGGTTTTCTATGTTAATATCCATAAATTGCACTGGTCTTTTTCTGCAGAAGCGCTGAAGAAGAATTCAAAGGCGTGAGAGCCTGGTGTCCAAATATGGTTACAGTGTGAATGTGATAGACAAGATGGAACTTTCATTGTGCGGTGCGTTGACGACCCCGATAAACGTTCTGGTAATGTCATTCCACCGTTCATTTAGACAACTACAGTACGGTCATTATTTCATTTCTGCTCGGTGCTCATAACAATGACTTGAATGAAAGTCCACTGCTACTATTTTTTTACATGTGTCAATTTTGCTGCGCAACTTCTAGCAATTTGCTATTGCTATTTTTGTCTTTTAACTTGAGTAATTTTATCAATGATGTTGCAGAGGGGGGACGTGATGAGAAATGAAGATTGACCAGGTAAACCATCTAAAAATGGATAAACGGACAGTTTGACAACATTGGACGCTTCTCTGTCTCCCAACCTTCCATTTTGCCCATTCATGTCCCAGCCCACCCTCCCACATCCTCAGTCACTGGCAGAACTTTGCCTTCCATTTCAACCACCGGACTCTTCCCTCAATTTCCATCTCCGCTCTCCATTTTACCATGGAGGAGCGGGCAGCATCGCCAGTGTCAGGCATTCGCCATGTCAATGACGACACTGAGGTTCAAACAGCTCCTTTCCATGAAAATGCTCGCCTACCACCGCCTCCAGGGGCAGGCGTTTACGTTGTTCAAATCCCGAAAAATCAAATATACCGGGTTCCACCACCGGAGAATGCTCTCATTGTTGAGCGCCATCGTAATCCCGCACCACAGAAACGATCAAGTTGCTCCTGTTTCCTCTGCGTTTTGGTTCCTCTGATACTTGTCCTTGGCCTGGTAATCGGATTGTACTCAGCCGTGTCGTATATCTTTGTCCTCAGGTTCGAGAAACCCACCTTCCATTTGGAGCAATTTATCGCCAAGAACAACACAAAGTCCCACAAAAGCGGCTTCCCTGACTATATGGTGATAATGAAATCTGAAAATCCCAATGACCAGACAATTCTGTCATTTGAATCTGGTGGAGATG
This sequence comes from Echeveria elegans, assembly GCA_035048345.1. Lineage (NCBI taxonomy): Eukaryota > Viridiplantae > Streptophyta > Magnoliopsida > Saxifragales > Crassulaceae > Echeveria > Echeveria elegans. Next base: position 272,262 of record JAWWMW010000458.1, read on the forward strand.
CATACTTATCATACAAGCATGAGAAAATTGGCTACGGTAACCCACCTGAATTCAAACTTGATCACAAGAAATTGGACACCATCAACTTTTCACTGAATGGGGGAAAATATGATCTACCCAAAGCCCTCAAAGGAAGCATTGGTGACACAAGTCGGAAGGGGAAAATATCGCTTACCTTGTCAGTCAACATCCCAATGACCGTGAAATCTGGATGGGTGACGAGCTCAACCTCGACTCTGTCTGTTACTTGCAATTTCACCGTGGATTCCTTGTCTAAGGTTTCTCGAGTACTTTCGCAACAATGTGATGTGCATGGCTGAAAATCATCCCCAAACTATGCAACCAGATGCTTCTGAGCTTTCATCTGTTGGGGTAATGTCATACTGATATGTTCATTCCCTTACAAAGATCATTCTAAGAAGACGCGTCTGTTTTTCGCACGTTTATGTTTTCATGTATTCATTATTTTGATATTACTCGAAGAAAGTACTGATGAGGCATCGATAAGAGAGGTCAATTGGGATCGATAAGCTTATGAATTTGGATGTCACATGTGTGAAAAAAGATTACTACTTTGTAACAGAACAGGTCGTTGTCGTTTTGCTTAATAGGATGACAGTTTTATTCGTTTTGGTACAACGTTCATTGCCGTAGGTGCCCGTGTTTTACACGGCTGAACTAAACCACGTGGTTTCATTGTCGTATTAAAATTGGGCTGTTGATGGGCCAAATGAGCTGGTCAAATCTGGGTATAGGGCTTTGAAATGTCACTTGTCAAAAATTGTGTCAAACTAATTTCAAAAGTGAGTGGTCTGGTTTTGATAATTCGCACGTTCTAATAACAATTACAAAAATGAATTGATTTTCAAAATAACATCCTTTTTAATCACCTCTAAAATAATCAACAAAAGAAAAAGTAATCAAGTTATAGTTTCTTATTAACATGATGATTCATTCTTATAACTCGACAATAATAAAAGAAGATAAAATGGATCTACTTATTATTATTTCTTAGTAAAAATCATTTTCAAAGTCATCTACGACAAAAAAGATAATTTGGCATCAACACATCTCGTCGCTACAGTCCTAATTAGTCGATCCGCTCTAGCTTCAAAACCCCTTAAAACTCAATAAAAAGCTCAAAATTAAGCCCGTTAACAGAACAAACTCCCTCATCTTTGACCATATTCTTTTCCTATGCTCTCTTAGTTATTTCCACTGACCCCAGAAATGTCCCTCCGCCACAAAAGGAGAGACAAAAGACACGTCGATGCAAAGATCTTTACCGACGTCCCACAAAGATACTAGAAAATCATTCCCTTTTATCCGTCATCAAGAAGGTGAGTCGCCTCAAGCCTAGACCCCATGTTAGCATCCCTAGAGAATGCAGACAACACATCCCTCATGGGATTATGTCTTTTAATCATTCTCCCCATCCGAACAATGAGAATTGTTATCATTGGTTGCATCTGAAGTTTGCAACCCCATGCAGCCTGTACAAGCTTGAGAAATCGGAAACACGTCCTGCCCAAGATGATATATGAGAGTCATCGGGCTCATACAAAGTCAAGAAAAAAGATGTAAGTATCGATGTCGTCCAAACACCACTACCGGAAGTAGAAACTGCATTCACCAAAATATATATTAGTGTTGCGGCTTAGCCTTCGACCTTAGCTCCTCTAATTCAATTGGTGAAGCATGACGAAACCTCGAGTTTCATTCTTCAAGCAAGATTCTGAACCCCGAGAAAGAGAAAAATTCTTCATAAGCAGCTCTCAGAAAGTTCCTACTTGCAACAAGGAAGTCACAAACGCTGAAAGAGACACCACGCTTCCTAACGAATCTTATAGACAGCCAAACTTGACAGGCATATTTACCAATCTCCTTTGCTCCATCATGAACCCCGTATTATAAATATGCACCAAACTCCGGTTAACTGCATCGTCAAAGAACTAATTGACAACTCAATCCAAACCGGGGGCACACTCCGCAAATTATACATCAACTTTGGCATATCAATACAAGCCCGTAAATGTAACAACTCAAATTGTAGTTTATCCAATTTAGATATCTCAGTAAGAATGCTCTAAATATCGCGAAATCTCTGCCCACCACTTCATCAGCCCCATCCACGTCAACTGATATAGGGTTACCAAGATAAAACAAAACCGAAGAACCCTATTTAGCAACCCGTAGGGCCGATCCCCACCACCACATTGACTTCCTAAGGTTCACAATTAAACCTAGTTGTGGCCTAAACTCCTGAACAACCTCGAAAGAAGTTAATAAATGATCTCGACCACATATTAGCACGTCTTCATCAAGCTATCAAGCATTAAGCATCAAACGAGGATACAACTCTCCATTACAACGAACCAAAGGCGGCAAAGTGATGACAAAAAGTAAAGGCCACAACAGATCGTCTTGTTCCTATCCTCAACAATTATGAATAGCTGACTCATCAACAAAAAAAGGAGATTTTGACACTCATAACAATACGCAACCTAGGAGCTCACAGAAGGAAAATGTTGACGTGCTCCTTCCAAAAAGCTGCTTAGCTGACCAAATCAAAAGCGTTAGCAAGGTCCACTTTTAAAATCTCTAACTCCTCAACGCAAAAGTGTTTCGCCACCAAATAGTTCAATGAATGTGTAATTGCTTATGTAGCCCCTTTCACACCCGCACCTAGTTGTAAAGGCAATAAATAATCTCTAGCTGAAGAACTAACAGTGCCCAACGCCACCATCAATTGTGAGATGTCGCCAAACCTACTCCACTGCGACCGGTCTAACACCTTCTTCAAATTTGGCAAGAGGAATAATAGGAGCTCTTATGAGAAAATGAGTCAAACTAGGGGCGATATTTCACTAAGCGAAAGCGCGACGTGGGCTGTAAAAGCCCCTTGCACCAAAACTTCCTTCACCCGATGAGCGACCCCATTGACCATATCCAATTAATAACTGCTTCTTTAACCCATCTCGCCCCCTCCAGAACCTCTCAAAAAGGATGGAAGAGCCCACCACACTTTTTCCCAAGAATGCATAAACGAAACAGGAGGTCGGCCCTTGATAGCCTCAGGGAGTGTAGCATATGGATGCTTACCGACAAGTTCATCCAACACCTCTGAAAATCGCGATAAAACCTCTTTGAACACCAAAGAGCTAGCCGCATCTCCGAGACAATCAAATGCTACCAACTTCTCGCACCACTTCATATTGATCTTCCTTTAGTCTTCCACTGAAAAAAGTAGCACTTGTTTACCGGATTCCGCATTACCCACTGCCTCTTAACAAAGGCAACACTTATCGTGGCCTTGCCTCATCACTAATCTCTAAGCCATTAGTGTAGAAAAGGAGATACCGCCCCTATCTTTCTTACCGACTTATCGGAGAACGAAAAAATCACAAAAGTTTGCATGATCCCGCAAGGGTTAAGATCATCAGGAAATCATTAACCGTCTTTAAAATCACCCCTCCTGTAGAATCTTGGAATGAAATATTCATTGTTGAAATTGCAGAACATGTCAAAATCCTAAAAGCCTCTAGAACCTCATCGAAAGGCTTAAAAACGTTGGTTACAACTTGTAGGGCGGCCCGACCCTGCTAACTGACTATCTCAACCCTCAAAACTAGTACCTTTGATCATGGAGGCATGCAAATCGGGAACCCCTCAGAAACCACAAAGGTGGCTCCATAATCACATTTTTGGCAATGAAACTCCACCCTGCACGTTTTGATGCATCTGCAGCCCCTCAAAAAATACATAGGTGGCCTCACAATCGCGATTTCGGCAACAAAATCCCACCTGTATGTTTTGCTTCATCGGTCGCACAACCATCTTCCATGCTCGCGAAGGTGCTGAACTAACTCCCCTCCCCCTTCCCGACAAGCGCTCACAAGAAATGTGATCTCATAAAGCACCAAAATCCCTCATATTCGCACCAAATCTTGGACAAAACAAGAAAGAGCATCTCCAACCCTCTCTCTAAATACTCAATACTTCATTAACAAGATCATTATCCTCGAATTCGATTGCATTCGATTATACGTTGGCGAATGTTCAAAACCCCCAACCCTTATTGACCACACCAAATCCAAATTACAATAAATAACTAAAAATAAAAGTGCTCCCAAAGTCGCCCTCATCATCCTTCAAATCCTCAATCCTCTATCCTTAATCCCCAAATCTGAACCTAAATCAATCTATCAGTCAATCAATCGAACCCGAAGAAGACGGTTCTGATCGGCTGCAACTAACCAGGAAACAAAGCGCAACGCAAAGTCTCCATCAACAACGTTAATCGCATGCGTCAATCACTCATCGATCGAATCGGATTCCAATAATCAGATTTTGAAAATGAAGAACTTTATTTCTATTTATTCACAAAGGTACCATGCAAAAGTGAGCTGCTTGAAATACCAACTAATTAAGAGGTTCACTAAGCCTAATTTCACCCTCCCCGCCGTGCATGAGTGAGTCCGTGACTGCATACTTCAAAGGTACCACCTTCCCCTTAACAGGAAGTGGAAATATATCGAAACCCTAGCCTAGCTATTTGCCATTATACCTCATTCACAATATGTGTTCAGGTCACGCTACAGATCCCTTGCTCCAAAATATCTCAACTATTAAGATACCATTTCTCCTAAAATATTATGAATGAGTTATTTCGAAGCAACATGATGTGATACGGGTGAAATTTCAAAATGTTCGAAAACAGAAAGTGTGTGAGCACCTTGTTGTCCTCGTCACTTAAGTTCTGTTCTTTTAACTTTATATTAAAGTCAGTTCAGACTAGTTCAGTTCAATTCAATTGTTAAACATTATTTATAAAATTAAGAGTAACATATGCAGTGTACCCACAATCAAAAAATTACTAATGACATAAAAAATAGAAATAGAAATATATATAATATTTGATATACATATTCAAATATAATATCACATGAGTTATACATTAGTGTCCATGTCCACAATATCTTCATTGTATATAATAACTGATTCATTTGTGCTTTTTGATGGTCATCAAAAAGATCAGAATCTTCAAACTCATTTACCAGTTCATGTGCTATGATATGGATTTGTAGCTGATGCATCTTAATTAAGTCGTGGAGCATAAATGTCGCAAGTATGCTATTTTTTTGCGTACATCTTCTGATTGAGACATGCTTTTAAGAACCTTCACCTCTTTTCTAAATACCGAGTGATTTTTCGATGGTGGTTCGCAATGATAAATGTAGATAGTTAAACTTTTCATAAATTCATGTAGGTGGATGACCATGTGTGTGACCTTTGAGCTTAGCTTTCATGTAAAATTGCTTCAAAATCTTATGTGTGTTCTCTCGCATGGTTCCCTTCCATTTAGCACACATCTCCATCAATAAGAAGTTATGGGGCAACTGTGAACCTTACCCTTGCAAAAACTTCAATTGCCACTTGTCACCACTCAAAATATATCCCTTTGCCACACTTTCTCCAAGCTTGTCTCATGCATTCAAAAGTTATAAAAATAAAAAAACAATCACTCTCAACTCATAAGTCATACCTCTTCTTCATTTTCAGTTTTCAAGTGATGATCAATTTACATGTCTCCACCACTAAATATTATACCAAAATAAAATTGATGAATTATTTTTAGATTTTCAGCTTTCAGTTCCATTCAGTCAGTTCAGTTTCAGTTCAAAAGAACGGACCTTTAGTAATGTATAGAGAAATGTTTGAAAACACATATATGCTGCCTTTAGTCCTTCAATATAGTACTTGTCTAGGAACTAGCCGCATTTTTCCTGTGATTCGACATATACATATACATACTTCGATTAATGAAACCTTACGCACCATACACGCTTGAAAAATGATGCTTTTAAAAGCTGGCCTCGAAGACTAACCGGTCTAAGATGCGGCAATAATTATGTGCAAGCTACTTATCATAGGTCCAGTCGGCTCATTCGCAAAGGTAAATTGAGTTTGTGAGTACTGTTTATGATTCGCCATTTGAAAAAAGGTGCAAGCTTTTAATAAAGCTTGATGGAGGAAAGAAAGAGACTTGGGCATCCATCGGCCGGGACTTCAATAAGTGTACTTCTATTAGAGGATCTGCACTGGCAGCAATTTTGTGCAGCTGCTGGAGCAGGTGCAAGGAAAGAGAAATGAGTTGTGAGCAGGTGCGAAGAGAAAGAAATAATTGCTTGGAAATGGAGGAGTTGCTCCGGTGTAAATGCTCCAGCATGTCCTCGGGAGCTGCTCCAGCACCTCCTCCGGTGCAGCTGCTCTAATGCATAGATTCCAAGACGATGGTGCTCCTCTTCTTAAGTAGATGTCCCAAAATGGATGAATTGGTTGTATTACGTATGAATTTTAAACGTATTGTGAATTAAATGGTCCAATCCATTTTGACCATTTATTGTAAACGGGTTAAATGGATTGGACCATTTAATCTAACGGATTAAACTGATGAGCTTAAAATGACCTAAATGGTTACTTAAATCTATTCAGTACAACGGATTTCATTAATTCATTTACGCATAAATGAGTTTCATTAATTCGTTTTTACTTGGTAATGAATTTTATTAATTCGTTTAACAAGTTTTTTTAATGAATTTTACTAATACATATATATAAACGGATTGTTTTGTTACCTCTATTCTTAAGGACATGCCATAAACATAAGAAACGGCAAATTTGAAGTTGTTTTTGTTTAACTTAACTGTGACCGTAATTATAGAGCTAGATTCTTAATTCCTCCAATCGCTTGCCAGCCAGCTGAGTTACGAGTTTTGCTATTAACGGTGTAATTACTAATTAGGGGATGTCTCAAACTTGAATTATATATGATGGGCTAAAATGCGGAAATATTTTCTCCTAGGCCCTTTTTTTGAGACTAACACAAGGGGTAGATTCCCTTGTTCTTTTCTCATATCATCCTTCAGACTCCAGAGCCTACAAATTATTAAGTTACCACATTATTTTTAAATGAAAAATAGTCTTTATTTCTCTTTCGAGCAGTATAGTGGCAAACAAGACGTGAAATTATATGCTCGACTTGACTTCTGAAAACCTGGGTTGCACAGTTTAGAAACCCATCACCCTTGATGCAATGGATTTCTCTCTCAGACTCCATACATGGGTCCGTTCTTTTGACCAAATTGAACTGAACTGAAAATTTAAAAATAATTTATAAATTATATTTATAAATTATTTTTAATTTTAAAAAATAGTTTTAACAATAATAAATGAATCTTAAGCTTGTACTCATAGTTTTAAGTCTTATTACGCTTTTAAAATAATTTAAAAATAGTGAATGTTTATGAGTTGACATGAACTGACTTGAAATAAAGTCAAAAAAACAGAGCCTTAATAGTTGCTTTTGAATTTATGTCATTTTCGTACTACTAAATAAGCTAACGACAAATCACTTTCATTTGAACTATTATTTTGTCTTACATCACTGTTAATGAACGAGTCTCTGGAACTTTCACTGACAACCAACAATTAATGTACGTGTATATGTCATTTTAAAATATGTGCACTTTTTCTAGACAGTAATGTATACGACCTCGTGGCTCGATTCATGTTATATGCACACATTCGCACGTTGTCGTCATAGTTTGGTTATTTGGTCACATACTTGGTACATATTACATGTATGTTTTTGTTCCACCAACCGAGACATTCTGAACATGTGTAGTCCTTAGGTGGAAAACGTAAGGCATACTTATTACATTATCTAGTATATATTTTGAGCATTTACAATTATAGATTATATTAATCATAAGATGTTCTTCTAGTGGAGTGTATAACAATATCTACATTCTACACTGTGGCATAAGACTCATAAAAGTAATTTAGGATTAAGAAGCCAACTATATTGGGACAGATAGGTAGGACTTCCTCCCTCCCAGAACTTTCCTCATTCTCTCTAATGTTCTCCTCATACGCCCCCTCCACTTCCGTACCCATACTCTGAAACTCTTCTCTGGGGTGAAAGATGGCCTTTCCTCTGCGGAGGTGGCTCGTTCCTCTAACCCTGAGAGCTTACCTATCTTCGTTTGTCTTAAAATCTCTTCGGATGGCATGTTTGCGACGGCAAATTGGGGCAGTTGAGTTTGGTCATCTACGGAGGCGCCTTGCCCTCCGATCTGCTTTCTTGTGGTCCTCCGAGGGCGGTACGATGCAGATCTACGCTCGGATGGTTGGGGCTTCGCGTGCTCAGATGGTGAGGTGCGATGATGGCGACAGTGCGGCTTCGATGTGCATGCAACAGCTCGATGGTCTTGGTCCATGCTCCGATTCGGCGGTCCTGCTCTCATTTGGCTCATTGCTTGCTTGTGGTGGTTGTGGTTGGGCCGGTTCCGGGCTCGGATGATGCCTGATGATGCATGCACGGTGGTTCCGACAGATATCCGGCTTAAAGGCGGCTACGGTTCCGACACAAGAGATTAGTTGCATTATTTACGGTTAGGTTATTTTGTGTTTATTGTTGATATTTTTTTTGTTTTCCCACGTTATGTGGATGATTATCTTTTTGTGTTTCTCCTGACAAGTCTGTGTGAGAGTTTGTTTGTATGGGTTTGAATAATTCACCATAAAATTCAACTATGAATTTATTCGTGTGTGGTTTCTCCCCACAAGCATGTGTTGGAGCTACTTATTCCTTCACACGTACGTAGTGTGTTAAGGTGTAGTTCCGTCGCCATAATTATTTAGGCGGTCGTATTTTGTGACGATGTTTGGTGTATTGATTGTTAGTCACAAATGGGAGAACATTGCTGGTAGTAGGGGTGGTGCCTTAGGCATGAGCATTCATCGGTTTTTCAAGTACTAGATCTCGGTTTTTGTACTCATTTACCACTTATCAATTAATGAAGATGATGATAAAAAAAGCCAACTATATTGTACCTACTTTTGTTCAACTGCCGACATGCTCCAAACCTTGTTGTTCTTTACCAACTCGATCTCTCTTTATATATTACGCTTATGCTTCATTATGAGAGATCTTTCATTTGGATGTAAATCAACTTGTTCTCTCAGCTTCATTAACAGTTAGATATAGGTACTTTCTCTTCCTTATGTTTGAAGATCATACAATGGAAGGGAATAAATGGCCTCCGCCAGTACTGACTCCCATGATCAACCACGAGGACTCAATCTCTTCGTGTTTACATAGCACCAACAATATTGTTCCATCAACCTCCTCGATGAACTACAAACTTCTTCACCAAGGAGATTTATTATCTGAGAATCAAATGATGGGAGACCTAGAGATAGATTGGGTCCATCTTTTGTCTCAGGCAGGGTGTTCATCTTCCTCCGATATTTCAACAAATAGTAATCACCAAGACTTGTTGAAGATGTCACCATGTTCAACATCCTCATAATTACTTGGTGGTGAAAAAGATCAAGCAGTTGGGAGGAGCAGCTCCTCAGATGATATGAGAAAAGTTGGCCGGAAGGTAAGGAAGGTGGTTCCTCCCAGGGTTGCTTTTCAAACTAGTCCAGATGACATACTTGACGATGGATATAAATGGAGAAAATATGGCCAGAAAGCTGTTAAGAATTGCAACTATATATCCTAGGTATGATCTTCTAGAACAACATCATCTCATTTAATATGCAACTATGCATCCTTTCCTGCATGTCCATCTTCTCGTAACTGATGATATGTGATGTTATTTTTTTGGCATGATGAAGGAGTTACTACTACTGCACCAGGCATACATGCAACGTGAAGAAGCAGATTCAGAGGCTGTCAAAGGGGCATTCACAAACTATCCATGCGAGCAGTTTTATGGAATCCCTAACCCCTATTCTTAATCAGATTCAGTTCCTCACAAAATCTAGCTAAGAAAATATGTGTACAGTGTCTCTAACCACTTTCTAATGCTGTAAATGCACATACATTAATCAGTTGCCGGTTACGATCAAAAGGAAAGAGACCTCGTGTGTTCACTTTTACTTGTCTTTGTTATGTAGACTGTTCAAAGGATTAAGTACAATATAAATTCTAGATTTTCATTTCAAGCGACTAAACCATCACAACCTCCGTAATCATATTACATTTATTTATTTATTGAATTACTAGCTGCGCTTCCGTCGTCCCGACGGGAATTTTTTTTCGTGTCTTCATTTGATTTATCTAAAAATACTAAATATTTTTCACTTAATTTTTTTTATTTTTAATGTTAATTTTTAAAATTTTCAACTTTAAGTTCTTAAATTTTATTTAATGAGTTAGATTGTAATTAATGATAAAGAAAGTGGTGAAATTGTGAAGAGAAGGTAGTTGAATCTTTTTTTTTGTTTAATGAAGGGCAAAAATATAATTTTTTTTGTTTGATTTTACGGACGTTTTCCTATTCTTTTATAAGAATAGATAATAAGTGCATTGTGTTCACTTTTTTTTTTTATAAAGTTAGCTAGTTAGCGGGGATCGCAGGGTTTCACTCCTACCCCAATGGGGACTTGCACGAGGACTTTTCAGGAGGTCACCCATCCTAGTACTGCTCTCGTCCAAGCACGCTTAACTGTGGAATTCTTATGAGATCCGGTCCAACTGTGCTCGGCTTAGTGCCCCAGTGCATTGTGTTCACTGCGTTGTGTTCAAAGGAACTGAAACAACGACGTTTTGGGTACTGGACCCAATCGATACCTCCTTATCGGCTCTCATCTCTCGACAAGTCCGAGCGC
>JAWWMW010000458.1:283047-304441 GCA_035048345.1 Echeveria elegans
ATCACAATCAACAAGTCTGGAAAGAGACTAATACTGGAAAAACTATCAATGTTTCCTACTGGATTGCACTACACACATATATATGTGATTGAATCAAATGTGGTAGTTGTCAAACCTTCAAAGTTAACCTTATGGCATGACTGATTAGGTCATTCTGGTACAATTATGATGCGAATGATTATTAAAAATACAAATGGACATCCATTAAAGGATGAAAAGTTTCATCTAAGTAATGACCTATGCAAAGCTTGTTCTCTTGAAAAGTTAACAATGAGACCTTCACCAGGAAAGGTAGAAATAGATTTACTTGCGTTTCTAGAACATATTCAAGGTGATATCTGTGGACCTATTCACCCACCATGTGGACCTTTTAGATATTTTATGGTATTAATAGATGCCTCAAGTAAACCCCTATCCCTCGGTTCCGTCAAATAATCTTAACACTTTTTGTACGGAATTTCAACCGCAATCATACAAAATCAACCAAAGCAACCAAATCAAAGGCTGGCCTATCTTTAATTATGTTCGATGCAGAGAAGAATCTCAAACGCAATTATGCTGCTATTTCCATTCGGATATAAAGTACCGTACAGAGAGAAATTACCTATCAAAGTTCACCGAGCGCCTAACGTGGAAACGGCGATGCCGAGCAGCGACGCTTGGATGTCTAACAATAATGCTGCTTATGGTGGATCTGTTACGGTTTGAATCGATAGGCAGAGACGGTTTGAATTTTTTAAAAAACCTTTTAGTAGATAACCGTCGTAATAAGGAAAGAAGAAAAAATAGTGAGATAACCGTCAGAATCTACTCATGAATTACATATAGAAAGATGTCTTTAATCAAAATATAATTTGATTAGGTCGACAAAATTGCAGAAGTAAAATTGAATCCAAATTCATTACCTTTAGCCATTGTTCAACAAGAATGCTTGCAAGCTTCACTCTTCTAAACCTTCACAATCTCAATACGATAGTGTATGTGTATGAAGAAGATAGTTGACTTTTGGACCTAGGTATTGTATGTGGATATCTATATCCATCACATAGATTTACTTTGTAAAATGAAATTACCTTGAGAGCTGGTTATTCGTAGTTCTTTATAAAATAAAATTGCTTTCTGACAAGCTTGGATTAGTTTAGAGTAAGATAATTCAAAAAATCAAAACAAAACAAGAAACTCACTAAAACAGTTTCCATCGGACTTGCATATAAGCAACCAAACAAAAAATGGAAATCTTATTTTTCCTCACACTTTCTCTGCATTTCATTTTCCTCAGCCGTTTCTCTCCTCACCAAAATCCACGAACCAAACACAGGGATTAGGAGAAATAAAAAGGAAATCGATTTGGAGGTTGTTTTATGTATGGAAAATGCTAAAAGGTATGCTCCAAAACGCTCCCATAGTTTCATGAAATAGTAAGCCTTTGGATTACTTTTGTAGCTGGAAATGACCTTTTTATAATATTTATTTAACACATAGATCGAAGGTCATTTTTTGCCCCAAATCCATTTGTCCACCACGCGACAATTCCTATCAAATAAATACCCACGTTCGGACAAATGTCTGCATTTGCGATTGACAGTTGGTAGAGGTGGCAAAATGGATGGATTGGTTAGATTATAGATGAATTATAAAAATACTGTGAATTAAATGATCCAATCCATTTAGACCATTTATTATAAACGAATTAAACGGATGACCTTAAAATGCCATAAATGGTTGCTTAAATTCATTTAGCTTACGAATTTCATTAATCCATTTACACATAAATGAATTTTATTAACTCGTTTATACTTGTTAATTAATGAATTTCATTAATTCGTTTAATAACTTCGTAATAAAATTTACTAATTCATTTACCTAAACAGATTATTTTTCCACCTTTAACAACTAATTTTTAAGGAACAAATTAAGTTGAAAAAATGTACCGCTATAATTGGTAAACCCTAGAGACTCATCGAAGTACACCATTCATGCATTTTTTTATTATATAAAAGTACTACAGGTGAATCCGTCGTCCCGACGGGACCTTGACGTGAACATACATTTTTATGTATATTTCGTTTGATTTTCTTAATTTTTTCCTACGTTTCCTATTCTGGTTTTTTAAATAAAAATAATAAATTTTCCATTCAATTACTCACAAAATTCCCATTATGAAATTTTTAATTTTTAATTGTAATATTTAAATATATTCTGTTAAATTTCTAATTTTAAATTATTAAATAATTTTTTATTTTTTGGACTGAATGGTGGGCTGGGTCGAGATGGTGGGCTGGCTAATGAGTTGGTGGGGTTGAGGATGTGTGGTGGGTTGAGAATTTAGCAATCAAAAATTAAATTTTAGCAACGTAAGTTTTCGAATTCGTTGTTGTTTGTGTGTTGTGGATGGAAAGCTATTATTAGCGTAGATCAGAAAATTCAAAACATATGCTTTGAAACATCAATTTCCAGGATCGCAGATCATCTTTTTTATCAACAGAAAAATTGAATCCAACGTTCACCTCAGATTCAGTTCTCACAAACACAATTCAAAAAATTGAATTTTTAGTAAACACCAATTTACAGTTAGAATACAAAAATGTAATAATAATTGGAAAATTTATCGTTTAAATCCCCAAATTTTCAGTTTTGCTCATTTAATCTTCAACTTCTTAGTTGACTTTCAAAAAAAAATATTAAGTTTATGTTGGTTTTGTCATTATAGGCCTAAACCCTAAATGTTTAACCGATGCCTATAATGGCATAGTCAACATAAACTTAAGATTTTTTTGAAAGTCAACCAAAACGTTGAGGATTTAAATGGGCAAAACTTAGTTGAGGATTTAAATGGACAAAATTAAGAAGTTGGGGATTTAAATGACATTATTCCCAATAATAATTACAATAATGCCTCAAATGGACAGCAGCTACTCAATCTCAAAGTGCTGACTGCTGAGTATGACAGAACGGTCTTAGAATGCACACCTAACCTCACACCTTTCCGATCTTTTAGAACTCACTCACGCCATCGTGGAGATTCTTTTATGACATTTGATTTTTTTGATTGAAGGTTTTCTCTACGACAACAAGACGGAAAACGTGTTATGAGTGAGCCAACACCACTACGCATTCCGTAATGTATCCGAGCCAGTGAAAAAATGGAGCAGCGGCAGCGACACATTCAGTCTGCATAATGCCGGAAACTTTCTCTTCATTAGTAGTGTGGACGGAAAGACGTGTCAAGGGAAGGCGAAACTGAATGCGAAGGTTTACGAGAATGACGAGTCCGCTAAGGCGCCATGCGCGGCCAGTTCAGGCTCGATTGCACATGCGCCTGCTGCTAAGCCTTCTTCTGCTCCGGGTTCGTTGACGGTCAAAGTTTTGTTTATGCGTCGTCGCTAATTATGGGTTTTATTATGATGGTAATTACTAATTAGTGTTTAAATGAGGTTAAATAACTGGTTAATTAGATGTGATTTGGTTGTAGCGTGGAATTTGGAGACACCATCGATCTCCTTCTCCCATTGTTTGTGTATCGCTTTTAATGAAGAACTAGTTGCACTCCCGTCGTTCCGACAGAAATTTTTTGGTATCTTTATTCGATTTGATTAAACTTTACAACATTTTTCGCTCCATTTATAATTTTCAATTCTTAATTTTATAATTTTTTTTAAATTCTTAATTTTATAATTTTTTTGAAATTTACCTGATCAAATACGATCAAATACAGTCAAATACAGCCAAATACGATCAATTGGTCAAATACAGTCAAATGCGGATGAATAGTGATGGATGACATGTAGTGTAAATAAGGAGAGTGGGGAATGTCATTTTTGTCAAAGTCTTATTGCAATGAGGGTCTTTAGTGAGGAAAATAAAGGAATTGGTGATGGAAAGTTGATGGTTGGTATATGTATGGTGGTGGATTGAATTCTTTTATATATATAGATATGCTTGTGTCCGGATGTTTTTTATTGTTAATTACGTTGTAAAATGTGTGGATGGTATTGGGGTTTTTTGGGACTTGGGATTAAAAATTCCCGAGTCAAATTGTCAATTTAATATTGGGAAAATGTCATTTAAATCCTCAACTTCTCAGTTTTGACCATGTAAATCCTCAACTCAGTTTTGTCCATTTAAATCATCAACTTTTTAGTTGAGTTTCAAAAAAAATCTTAAATTTATGTTGACTTTGTCATTATAGGCCTAAATTCTAAACCCTACATGCTCAACTGATGCCTATAATGGCAAAGTCAACATAAACTTAAGATTTTTTTGAAAATAAACTAAGAAGTTGAGGATTTAAATGGGCAAAACTGAGTTGAGAACTTAAATAGGCAAAACTGAAAAGTTGGGGATTTAAATGACATTATTCCCATTTAATATTACTACGTGTGAATTATAACGGTCACAATTGAATCAAAATTATGATTAAGATGATCACCAACTCACAAGCACTTCACTATCAATCCTCTCAAAATAAATACTTCGCCCATCAAGAGCATATCCAACATTATAATATTGTGGTGCCAAAATCCCAAGTATTGAAAATCCTTTACTTTCACTAGGGATGCACAAAAGACCATGAAGAGCGCTGACCGACCGAATTTTTGCGGGTCAGTCCGGATCGAATAATACGCGGGTCGGTTTGCGGTCCGCCTTTTTCCTCTTATGCAGTTTCGGTCCGGTCCAATCTGAACCCATCGGGTTTCGGTTCAAACCGACAGAGACCTACTAATCTTTAAAAAAAAAAACTAAACTCGAATCAAAAGTCGAAACACTACACGACGTCACGAACACGAACGGCTTACGGCTACACTACACGCACGAGTCACGACTACGGCCGACTACGAACTCAAAAAATGAAACATCGCTCGACCGCTTCCGTCGTCGCCCAGCCCGATCAGTCGCCCAGCCCTGCAGTCGCTCAGTCGCTTCCACCGCTTCCTGTTACTCTGTTAAGTATTAGACCGTTAGTTATGTTTCATGTTTATTGTTTCTGCAGTTCATGACTTCATGTTCATGTTTGTTTCTGCAGTTCATGACTTCATGTTCATGTTTACTCGGTTAATATACTTCTTTGCATTATTTCCTCCAATATTTAATAGTCATGTTAGTTCATGTTTTTTGTTTCTGCTTTTGTAAGTTAGTCATCAGTTCATGTTAGAGTCATTTACATTGTATATTTTTGTTAGTAATTGTTACTTGCATATTTTTATGGTGATGTTGATTTTAAACTAATAATTTTTTTTGGTATATGCAGGAACTCATATGTCAAATTGAAGAATGAAGATGAAGGTTTTGTTTTGTGGAAGATGACGATGATTAAATAATGTTTTGTCGAAGATAATGTTCCTGTTTTTTTTAGATTGTAGCAAATGTTTTGACAAATGAACTCAAATGTTTTTTTAAGATGGAAGTTTTTGTTAAACTGTCCAGCGACTTAGTGCTGTAAAAATTCTGTAAAAAGTGTCACGCGGCTTTCATTGTTGTTGTAACTATAGTGCTTGATCACAGAGATGAGTTGAGTTCCACCCCGATGAGCTAATCTTTAAGAGCTCGTGCCAGACATTCATCACCACCAAACATGACCCTCAGAACCCGTCTCCACATGTTCATCTTTGGTATGAAATCTTGTTGCACCATTCCCTCTAATATCCAACAAGCATCTTCAGCTGAGTTGCTTTTGTAAAACCCTATAAAGTCTTCCTAAATGAAAACTTGAAGACATGCCCTTCCCAATCATTCCATCCATAAAGTCTTTTGCCTGAGCATATCTCTTAGCATCAATCAAATTGTACAAAACCTCTTGGTAAGTTTCAGGATTTGGATCACACCCTTTAAGCTTCATCCGTCTTTCTAAAACCAGTGACTTGTAATGTGAAAAAATATGGTTGCACGCAACAAATCATATGTTTTGGGGTATGTGGAGAAAGGATCGCTAGATGCATTCAATCATTCATTCATACAGAAGTCTAGGAGGACGATCACAATTGCCAAATTTCACTGTTTTGCGGTCCTTGTCCGGACCGAGACCGGACCGATTTTTTATGATCTTGCGGTCTCGGTCCCGGATCGGTCTGCGGTCCAATTTTTTCTGAGGTTTGCGGTCTCGATTCGGTCTTGGTCCGGCCATAGTCAGTCTCGGTCCGGATCGACCCATTGTGCATCCCTAAGTTTCACCAGCATCAACAGCAGCCATGCAAAATGTATCTTCATTAACTTGTTTAAACATACCATCAACATCCACAACCAAATCAAACGTAGTAATATTAGGTCAGATTCTGGTATAAGAAAACTGTCCCTTCAAGATCATTCCAACTTCATACTTAAGGTGAATCTTCCACAGCTACACAATCTTTAAAAAATTTATAAGACTGGAAGATGAACAAATGATTTGTAGAGATGTCTTAGGTCAGATTCTGGTTTAACTTTTATATGCCAAAATAGTGTGGTGACGGGCGATTCATACAAACCTCATCTTGGTTTAAATTGTGCAAAAGTCAAACTCATCAAGTGTTTTTGTCTAACAGTTGCATAGTTCCAGACTCATAGTGTACTCAAGAAAAAACCAAACATTGTGGAAATTTGGTTTCCATTTTCTTCATCAAAAAGATAGGGAGAATAATAGAGAAATTGATTTGCTCCATGGTGAAGATACTCTGCTTTTATTGCTATGCATATGTTGTAGTGTAGCTAGTCTATACTATATACATACACATTACACATGACGCGACATTACAGACCACTACTAGCTACACTACACTAGGCTTGGTTATGCTTGGCTGCTGTTGCCATGGATGCCGCCACGCCACCGGGGTAAGTTGTTAGATTGGGGCTGTTTCTTATCTCAGCTCCTATCACTCCCTCAGCGTCCTCCCTCGTCACTGCTCTGTCGCCCGGAAGTTTCCTCGCCGCATCCTTTGCCAAAAAAACCATACAAATTTGAATAAAAATTGAATCACTTAACGACTTTAATTTGAACTAATTAATATTACAGTGAGGACATCAGAGAGGGTGATCTTCTGATCCTCCGCCACAATCCGCTCGTTCAAAGATACGGCAGACTGAGCCATAGCGGCTACTCCACCAGGTGTCACGGTGTTCGACCCTGTCGCTCTAGCTTCCGCAGCCTGAATAGCAGCAGCATCACTTTGATCCACCACCTTGTCGCCAGCCGACATAGTTGTCACCTCCAAAGCCTCGCCAATAGTTATAACATCGTCTCTGTCCAAAGCAGAGGCTGGTGACTTCATTTCATTATTTTCCACTGGCTCAGGCCTAACGTACTGTCCTAAAACCTCACCGCCAATAGCTTCCGTGACGATGCGGTGGCCTTGAACGTCAGTGGACGAAACCGAGACGCCTTCTTTTTTCGCTATGTCGGTGACTTGACCGCGGTCAACTTGTCCGGCTTCGAGGTTTTTTCTAGCGGCTGACTGCATGGTGGCTGCAGGGCCACCTTTGAAGGTCTGTCCCATCACGAGATTTTCAGCTGCCTGAACGGTGGAAGCATCTCCTGGTGGAATGGGCTGGGAGGCTAGCTCACCGGAGACGTGAAATACATCGCCGTATTTGATGGCTTCTGCTTTAGGTTTCTCTAGTTGACTCATCTTGGTGGGGCAGTGACAGTGAGTGCAGGATCTGTTCAGTTTGTATTTTATCCGCAGGGTATGGCGCCGGCCGCCGGGTCTTGACGTGTTGAACACGTGTGGAATGGATTTACAGATGGCTTGTGAATAATGTTTGGGGAATGTAGAGGTGGCAGGCAGACCAGGAGCTGCCATGCATTACTGTTCTTATCACTTTAACAAATATAGAAGCACGCACAGGACATTACTAGAAAACGTTAGAAACAAAAATCTAATTAGAAGAGATACAGACAAAACCCGATGCTTTGATTAAGTGTTTAAATTAATGAAAAGACACTTACGCTCCATTTGGTTGCGAAAAAAAGTGAGAAAATAATTTTTTTTAAAAACGGTTTTCCTATAAAAAAAAAGTTGTAAGAAAAATTTAATCTCATTTTGTCTATTTTTATTTATTTTTCTTATAAATAAACACACATTTCATGTTCATTCAAAATTTTCTTTAATTTTTTCATTTCCTCTCCTTTTTTCACACAACCAAACGAACGTTAGTGTTTAGTCCATTTCTTGCCTTTGAGATTGAGCATATACATCCAACTTCACTGAGACCAAATGTCCGCAATCTATCACATTTATGGACCCTTCCCTGAATTCATAGTTTTCTATACTTCCAAGAATCAATGACGACCCGTAAAAACAATTAAGGGTACTATCCATATTTCCAATCCGGGATGCATAAAAACTCTACAAAATCAAGTACTCAAGCTTGGATCAGTAGGAGGAACTAGATACCGTACAACAGATGCTAGTAAATGCTACAATAACTGGCCGATCCTAGCCTGGCAAATACAAACATAACTGAAGTATCCTGTCCAATCATCTGACTGGGGACAATAACCATCCCTTAGTAACAAAATGGCTAAAGAAAGCAATAGTTACATTCTTAAAGGAGCTCAGGGCTGAGAAGCTCGAGTTTTTTCTCAAGGAAAACTAATTTCCAGCAAACGAAGGTTCTCCATCACTCTCACATTTGGACTGTCAAAGGTTGACTCAGATACAAAGCAAAAGAAAACTACACTCCTTTGTGTGGACTCATATTGAATTGACGTAGAAAGAAAAATCATTTTCTCAACTGGACTCTAAAACTGTTGACATAACATGAAAGTGAGGATTGAGATAAGGATGCAATAACTGAGTTGGGCAAGTTTCCAACTTTCACAAAATCCTGAAGCATGGGACTTCACTTTATCTAACAGCCCCACTATTGCATCAACTACATTTGCACACAACAGATGAAATCCACCATGACCACACAGACCAGAACTGTTAGGTTCATATCTCCAATACCATGTCCTAACTCTCATATGATCCAAAGCTAACTTGTATGCTTGATTTTGACTCACAAACACCATCACATTTCACAGTCCCCAATCACAAGCAAGCTACGCTCAAAATATCATAACAAAAATGATGCAAATCAACCAATGGATGTAGTAAATGCGAAGATGTATGGGAACCTTGCTCGGAAACCAATTCAAGTAATTCAACTGCAATAGCGAAACATACGGAACGTGAACAGAACAACTTTCATCACCATAGTTCCGCACAGCGCAAATCAACATAATAAAAAGCAACATATGGAGCACATGTTGATTGCACATTCAATATGCTTCCAATCCAAAATGCTTCGTTCACTGAACAATCACAAGCCTTCCAACATGACCATCACCAACAACTCCCTTAGGCACCACCACCACCAACTCACCATCAACACAAGCCGCACTCGCCATCTCCGGCCTCGTACATTCCGGCAACCGAAACCTCCACAAATTAATTCCAAACTCATCCAACCCCAAATCCACCACACTCTCATCCTCCTCGACACCACCAACCCATACAACGATTTTCACAACTCCAGGACAGATCTCAACCACCTCTGTCCGCACACCACTTCCAATTTCATCAACATCAGCAGCGACGGCAAAACGGAACGAATTAGGGCTTTCATAAACGGACACGTCCGCAGAGGACCGAAAGGGAAGTTCAAGAACCTTCGCGAAGATATGAGGGAGGCGGTATAGCTTCTTCTGGCGGTTGTCGTATCCGGCAAGCCTCGTGGCTTCCGATAGGACCGAAGCGACGTCGTAGCGTAAGGCGATGTTTGCGTTCATCGGGATCGGGTGAACTTTACTCATTTTTTGTCAAATCGGTGGACGGAAGATGATAAAAAATCGACGGATCGGATTTTATGAGGTTTGATCGGAAAGTGGATCGATGGTGGACGGCGAGGTCGGGTTTGGATTTCTTTGCGGAAGATTTGAGTGGCGACGTGGTGAGTCGAGAATTTGATTGAGGTGACGGCGAGAGGTAAATATACTTGGGCGTGAGAATGTAAATATGTCAAAGTTAGTTAGTGTACCGAATCGAATTTGATGAAATATTTATGAGTGGATTAAGATTTGGGGCAGAATATAAATATTAAATTTGATTAATATTAAATTTTAATAATTAAAAATATAAATAGTGTACTTCTTTCGTCCTATATTTTTCTTTCTATTTCTTTTTTAGTGTCTCAAAGTTTTCTTCTCATTTCCTTAAATGAAAAACTTTTTCTCTCACATTTACATTCTCTCTAATTTATTGATTCTATTCACTTTCCACTCATTCACTTTCCTACTTTTATCTCATTCCTACTTTTATCTCACTTAACAAAAAAAAAATTAAAAATGCGCCAACTACCCAATGAGAACAAAAATATGGAACGGATGGAGTATTATTTATGAATAGTGGATGGTCTATACTGGAATATTTTGTAATTTATAGACAATGGGTTGAAACTTCTTATTCCCCGTGGGGATTTTCCCCTTTGCCGCCGATCGGCCGTTTTATATCATATGCAGTGAAATCTTCGCTGCATCATTTTCACACTATTTTGTTTATGTGCTATAAATGATCAATGATTTTTCCACTTGTTAAGCTTTGTATGATTATCTTTACCTTTTGTCAACCTCTCTCCCTTTCTCCCTTGCTTGTATTGTTAGGGCTAACTCTACTCTCAAGATCAAACATCAAGACACACAAGCAAAAGAGTTTATTTAGCTCTTTTAAACATCTCTCTTTCTGCTCTCTTAATCAGTAAAATTAGTTCTCTGATTAAGCATAATTAACACAGGAAATTAAGCTCCATTGACGTCTAATAAATATGATCCAATTAATCAGATATTCGATCTGATCATTTCTTCGATTAGCTGCACTCTTCGGTCAAAGGGAATTCTTCTCGGTCGAGGGGTTTCCTCGGTTTCGTTGAATAGGTCATGATTGTCCCTCGGTCGAGTGGAAATTCTCCTCGGCCGAGGGAAATGTCTCTGAGCAGAACCTTCGGTCAAAGGAACATGTCTTCGGTCGAAGGATTCCTTGGTGCTGGCGCTGACCAGTTCGTTGACTTAGCTTCTATCGCTCAAAAATCTCTGTTTTTGTCCATTTTTGTCCATCTTTTGCTTTGTTTTGACACAAGCTCTTATATTCTGTAAGAAGTGCGATTTGTGCCTGAAACGATAGTGTGAAGGTAAAACATGGTTCCATTTATATCATAAATGTTATGATTTATGGCCAACATGTGTATAAATATTAGACATTTATTACACCGATCAGTCATTTCCAGTCTTCCAAATCTTCCATAAACAAATACTCACCAAGCCAAAAACAAGACAATCCGAGAATTTGCTGAAATTAGCGGTCACACCCCATTCATAGAAGAGAGCATAGATAGAAGCAGGTCTTTGTTTGTTAAATAAGGGACAGAGGACATCCCAAAGGGTATCGACCATATTCCCTTTAATACAAAGATGTTCCATTGACTCACAAGCCGGAGCAGAGCAACAAACACACCTATTAGCCATAAATACTCCAATTCGCATAACGTTCTCATTAGTACCAAGGGCAGAGTGCAGAATCCTCCAAAGAAAAACATAAACCTTGATAAGCAACCAAGAGTGCCACGAGATCTCAAACCTACCAATACTTCTACTAGCCGGAGCAATAGACTTCCTTACTAGCCATATTAAGCTTACGGGACAGAACTTCCATGACAATTATGAATAGAGACGGAGAAAGAGGATCCCCTGCCTCAAGCCTCTGTTAGACTTGAAATGACGAAGGCCTCACCACGGATTCTAATAGAATACCAACAATTGCTGATATTCCTGTAAATTAGGTCACACCACAAATCACTGAACCCAAAGGCCTTCATGGCACGAATAAGGAAAATCCAAGACAATCGATCATAGGCATTGGACATGTCCAGCTTAGCAACTACATTCCCCCCGTGAACTTTGTTGTCAATATCATAGACCAAATCATGCGCTAAAGCAATACAATGGTGAATAGTATTGCGAGGAATGAACCCAAACTGCTCCTCGTCAATAAGATTATTAAGGATCTTGGATATGATTTTATGGCTAAAATTACAAAGGCTGATAGGTCTAACCTGGTCCAAAGAAACAACATTCTTAACCTTCGGGATCAAATTAAGCACAGTATATGACATGGAAAGGGCCAAACCGAAACCAAGAAAGAACTGCTGAATAGCTATCGAAACATCGGGGCCAACAATAGGCCAGCATGCATAATAAAAAGCACCAGTGAATCCATCCGGACCCGGGCACTATCCATGGGCAAAATCTTAACAGCACTCCTTATCTCGTCATCAGAGGGGGATGCAGAAAGCATCTCATTGTCAGCACTAGTGACACTATGGATAATATCATCAAAATAATCAGCCCGAGGGTTGTTCGATAAACAGCCGAGCATATCCCGAAACTAAGCCTCGGATATGCTGCCAACAATATCTCTATCATCTGTTATTGTACCATCATTCAGAGTAACTTTGAAGTTATTTGCAGACCTGCCAACTTTAGCAACAACATGAAAAAACTTTGTATTCCTGTCACCATCCTTGAGTCATTTCACATGAGACTTAGCTTCAAGAAAAACACACTGATCATCCAAGGCTTTTTCAGACGACTCTGAAGCAAAGTTAAATCCTTTTCGGCCTCCTCATTCCAATTGGTCTGAATCTCCCTTTCAGTAGCTTCGATCCTCTTAGTGAGATCAGAAATCTTTTGATTAATATCCCCAAAAACCTCCCAATTCCACTTCCTCAGCGACCGAAACCTCTTAAGATTGAGGTGACAATTGATCATAGGATTAGTGTGATCATATCCAACCCAGAGGGAACGAAAAAAATTCATGAAATCCGAATGATTAATCCAAGCAGGATTAAAGGAAAAGAAACTATGATTCTTCTCCTTTCTAATGAAGGAAATAAGCATCAGACAATGATCAGACTTTACTCTAGGCAAATGAATAACTTTGAGGGCCGGAAAAGAGCCAGAAGTCGCCCCATTTAACAGAACACGATCAAGTCTCATCCATATGCACTTATTCCCAACCTGGTTATTACACCAAGTGAAACGGTTCCCCGTAAATCTCACATCAATCAAATCATTCCCCATGATGAAATTGCTGAAATCATCCAAAGATCTAGTACCAAACCTTCTATCCCTACCTTTTCATCCAAGGACATAATAGCATTAAAATCCCCCATCAGAACCCAAAACCTTCTACCCCCTACCTTACCTTAGTGGTAGATCAACCAAAACGGCATCGTTGGTCTTATAATTTAGGGTTACAATGTTTGGAGGAAAGTTTTGAGTGTAGAAACTGATGTGAGCTTGAAGAATTAAGTCGGCGAAGTTATTCATTCCCAATTTTGCGAGCTGGAAAAGGTCTAGATTAATGAGTTATGAGGAGAAACTGATTGAGCTGGGTTTCAAGTCCAGGGAGCTTAAAATGTAGGTAGGGAAGTTGGGTATTGGATTTCAAGAGAATGTCCTCATTCTGTTCTTCTTGCATGTAGTTTTCTATGTCGAGAGTTTACACTTGAGTCTATTAGAGTCAATTTCCCACATCGCCTAAATTGAAGGTTAATGTCTAGTATATCTTGGGTTCCACCACAACTCATAATCCTTGACTTTTGAGTTGAATGAGAGTGGGAACCAGAATATGCTAGCTTTTCACATGGTATCAGAGCCGAAGGCACAAGACCTAGGCCGAGTACGTGACGCGAGGGACGCGCCTAAGCGCGCCGTGCATGAAGGGCGCCTGTTTGATGGCGTGTGAGGTTAAGGGGGAGTTGCGTGTTGCACACCCACCACATGAGCCCTTGTAGGTTTAAGTCGCATTGAGCGCGCCTACTAGTTTAAGGAGAGTTGCCCCATTCCCAATTCCTCAAGTGAGGGGGAGTGTTAGGAGTTTGCACTTGAGTCCATTGGAGTCCACCACCACAACTCATAAGCTTTGACTTTTGAATTGAATGAGAATGGGAACCGGAATATACTAGCTTTTCATATGTTGATACCCATCATCTGCACTGCTACTATTTTTTACATGAGTCAATTTTGCTTGTAGCAATTTGCCGGCCATTCCTATTTTTGTCTTTAACTTGAGTAATTTTATCAATGATGCTGCAGGAAGAGAGAAATGATTGGAATTCGAGATTGACCTGGTAAGCAATCTAAAAATGGACAAACGGACAGGTTGACTACATTGGACGCTTCTCTGTCTCCCAACCGCCCATTCATGTTCCAGCCCATCCTCAGTCACCGGCCTTACATTTCAACCACCGGACTCCTCCCTCAGTTTCCATCTCCGCTCTCCATTTCACCATGGAGGAGCGGGCAGCATCACCAGAGTCAGGCATTCACCATGCCAGTTATGACAATGAGGTTCAACCCGCACCTTCACATGAAAATGCTCGCCTGCCACCACCTCCAGGCACGGGCGTTTACGTTGTTCAAATCCCAAAAGATCAAATCTACCGGGTTCCACCACCAGAGAATGCTCTCATTGTCGAGCGCCATCGCAATCCCGCACCACAGAAACGATCAAGTTGCTACTTCTTCCACTGCGTTCTGGTTCCTCTGATACTCGTCCTCGGCCTGGTAATCGGCTTGTACTCAGCCGTATCATATATCTTTGTCGTCAGGTCCGAGAAACCCACCTTCCACTTGGAGCAATTTTTCACCAAGAATGACACAAAGTCCCGCAAAAGCGGATTCCCTGAGTATACAGTGAAAATGGAATCTGAAAATCCAAATGACCAGACAATCCTGTCATTTGCATCTGGTGGAGATGCGTACCTATCTTACAAGCATGCGAAAATCGGATACGGAAACCCACCTGAGTTCAAACTTCATCACAAGAAATTGGACATCGTCAACTTTTCACTACATGGGGGAAAATATGAACTACCGGCAGACCTCATAGGAAGCATCGGTGACACAAGTCGCACGGGAAAATACCGCTTACCTTGTCAGTGAATATCCCAATGACCGTGAAATCTGGATGGGTGACGAGCTCACTCTCGACGCTTTCTGTTACTTGCATCTTCACCGTGGATTCTTTGTCTAAGGTTTCTCGGGTTCTTTCTCAACAATGTGATGTGCATGGCTGAAAATCGTCCCAAACTGTGCAACCTGATGCTTCTTCGATTTCAGTCGATTCGCGTAATGTCATAGCGACATATTCCTTCGTTTACGAAGGTCATTCTAAGCAGACGCATCTGTTTTTCATACGTTATGTTTTCACGTATTCGTTATTTGATATTACTCGAAGCAAGTACTGATGATGCCCCAATGAGAGAGGTCAACTGGGATCGATAAGCTTATCATTTTGGATGTCAAGTTTGTGTGGAAAAAATACTACGTACTTTGTAACAGAACAGGTCATTTTTCTTAATAGGATAACAACTTTATTTGTTTATTTGGTGCAACGTTCATTGCCGTAGCTGTTTGTGTTGTGCCCTTCTGAAATAAACGACATGGTTTCATTCTAAAACCTTTGCGCCTCAACGGCTCCGCTCGCATTCTAAAACCTCCTAAATGACTTCATGATGAAAAATCCTAAAATAAGTCTGTTACCAGAATAGACAGCTTCATATATAAATATTCTCTTCCCCTGACCCCAGCACTGTTCATTCGTCTTACAAAAGAAGAAACAATGGACACATCTACACAAACATCCTTACCAGCGTCTCATACAGGTATTACAATGTCGGAAATCTTCTCCTCGCCATCAAAAAGGCTAACTACCTCCAACCTAAGCCTCATGTTAGCCTCCCTAGAAAAATTAAACAACACATATCTCACCGTGTTATGTCTTCTAATCCTCCTCCCTCACTTGGACAATGAGAATCATGCTCACCGACTGCATCAGAAGTTTGCAGCCCCCTTTACGAACACATCATGCCCGTTATGATATTTAAGAGTGAAATAATATACCGATATATTCATACGAAATCCATAAAAGACATTCATTATAGATGCCGAGTACAAAATTGAATTAATTTTTTAAAAATATCTTTTTAATCACCTTCAAAATAATATTGTTAGGAATTATTATTTTTCTTACTAACTAACATACCGTCCGTCGTTACGAGGGGAATGCGGCGGGAACAGTAGATGACAATAACGATGATACAACACCCGACCACAAAACCGCAGCCAAAATCAACTAAATTCGAAAAGTTCATAACTTCCCTGCAACCATCGGGACTTTAAAACCAACAAATATGTTTATAATTCATAAATTGGCTGATCATACACATACAAAAGACACCACACAAGAAGCCACTAATTCAACATTTGAAATTAGGAATTCCAATTAATAATTAGTCATCCAAACCTAAGTTTCTCAATTCAATCACCCCTATACATCGTGAAACACAAATCCAATTATCAAATCAATCAACAAAATCCGTATGGAGGTTTAAGCTCTTTTCACCAACTCCTCTTTTCCTTCTTTCAAGTATCGCCGCCTCAGTAATTCGTTTGGAGGTTTAAGCTCAAGCTGTCCAACTCTCGCCAGTCAAATCCGTAGCTGTCTCCAACTTCGTCGCTGCTTCCTCCTCCGCCGATAACTCCGTCAAAATCTTCAATCTATCCATCGCTACCGAAATCGGTTCCTTAATTGACCACTCTGCTACCGCGATGTCGTTTTACACTCCGACGATTCGGGGTCCTTTTGTGCTGCTGCAGACGCTGATTGTGCATAAATACGGGATTAATGATTTGGTAGTTCATCCGTCCGGAAGGCTGGCGTCAGCGAGCAGAGGAGGAAATTAGTATCTTTAATTTTGTTTTTGATGAACCATGTATAGGTTTGTTTTTATTTTGATTATTTTTACTTTTTTAATTATTTGGTTATGACTAACAAGAGCGAGGAAATTTTCATCGCTGAAAATAGGGCTAATTTCGTTGCGCCAAAATACTATTCTATCTATTATATAATAGAATAGTGTCCACCATCACCAAATAAGAAATACTTAAAATACCCTCAACTTCTATTATTAATTACAAACCATACCATCTATCAAGTATTGACCATATTTGACTCTATAGTTGACCAAGATTTGACCGAATTTGATCATAAATATTTCACATCCGTATTTTGAACACGTATATGACCAATTTTTAACGTATTTGATCGGGTATACATTCCACATTATATGACCGAAATTTTTAACCAATTGTTGACCATTTTTGCCAGTTAGATTCACATTCAGGACGACGAGTGAGCGTATTTCACCGTATTTTACTGAGTACTAATAGAGTTTTGACCGAGTCAGTTGGCCATTTGGATAACGGGACAAAACTAATATCATTCAATAACCATTTTGTAAATATCGACGAGACAAATCCCTGTTTTCGCTGCATTCCCGTCGGAACGACGGACGGCCCACTAGTTATTATATAAATAAATACTACGAAATCTGTTCGTAAAAAGCAATTTCAAATTTTATGCAACCAACGTTATCGTTTTATAATACGTCACTTCAACCTGACTACTTCAAATTCAAAATGTAGTTTCTTGTTAACAAGAAGTGGAAATACACCCAGAAAAACCCTAGCTTATTCGCCATAATAACTGTCGTAACACTAGAAAGCGACGAGTCTGGCCTGAGGTGGTGTGAAGATCTCCATTAGATTCTCTCCTCAACATGTTCCCTTCTCGTTTGCTTTAAATAGTCATTTCTTTAATTAAGCAAAGTAGTAGAAAATTCTTTAGTTCTTCTACTGTCTTGT
Source organism: Echeveria elegans (assembly GCA_035048345.1). Taxonomy (NCBI): domain Eukaryota; kingdom Viridiplantae; phylum Streptophyta; class Magnoliopsida; order Saxifragales; family Crassulaceae; genus Echeveria; species Echeveria elegans. The sequence continues at coordinate 300,764 of JAWWMW010000458.1, forward strand.
CATGATAAAAAAAACTATTTTAAATTCTTCTGAAAGATAGTGATTGTTTCCTAATTGGATTTCCACTATAAGTTGACTTGTCCCATTTATTATTATTTACCATTTTGCTGCATAACTTAATTAGTCAATTACTTCACTAGTCCGCATAAGCTAACAGGTCCACATTTTTTTTGATTCATTGTGGAAACGATATTACAAGACGTACATGACTCTAGTACATTAGCATTCCGCTACAAGCATGGACCCAAAGGGCACCTCCACAACATCATAACTACGGTAAAACCAACCGAAACAACAATACCTCAAAGAGTGAGGCACCTAACAGATCCATTACGGATCACAACACACCCTCCCCAGCTCGGCTATCGTGGAAATTATTCAAGCCATATAAACACTTCCACACAGTAAGTAGGAAGAAAACCAAAACGATCCCACACAGACTTGTGGGGAGAAAACATAACAACTGGACAAACTAAAATGAAAAAACAAAACTAAAAAGACACATTCATACCGACACCACCGCCAGATATCATTAAGCCGCTGAACCGGACCCAACCAACCGTGCCCGCCGAGCATTCTGCCCATTCAACCTCCAAATCCTCCACAATCAACTTCAGAACACATCCAGCCGATAAGCACCAAAGGCAGAACAGGGCCAGAACCGAACAGGGACAAAGCAGAGCTGGACCGAGGACCATGACGCCACCGAGAGCAGAACCATGAATCCGCCGACGAAGCAGAGCCGAAAACCAAGACAACGGAGCACGGGCTGAGCAGAACCACACCGTCCTATCGACCTTCCGTCCACACGAAGCCATCAAATCCGGCCGATCTGGGATCACAGCCGATCATACCCGCTAAGCACCGCCATGTGGACAAGAAAACCAACGATTGAGAGCGGATCCAGATCCACCACACGTCCACACGCATCATCAGTGAGGCACAGACGCATGCAGCAACAAAGTAGCCGCATGCACACCAGAAGCAACTGGCGCCGTCGGTTGAAATTCTGGCGTTGCATCCGACAGCGGAGAATAAACAGGCGGGGCAGACAGAGCAGAGTGTTACGGAGAAGAGCTCCTAGGAGCAGAGGCAGACGCGTCCACCCCGGAGAGAAATGAACGACAGAGGTTGCCGGAAAGAAAGAAGGGAGGAATGTCTTAGCTTAGTTGGTGTTACTGATGTGTATAGGAAAGGAGGACACTTAACAGGTCCACATATTCGATGCGAATGAAGTTTCATAATGTTCGAAACAAAAAGTTGATGCGCACCCTTGTTGTCCTCATCAGTAACTACTTAAATAATGTAGAGAGATGTCAGTATACTACTTAATGTGAAGAGATATGTTTGAAAACAGGTATATGCAGGGGCTAGCCCACATTGAAACCTTACCCGGCTGTAGCCCGGTAAGGATTTCAAGCTCAATTTTTTGTACATATATTAAATGCATTTTTTTATGAAAATAATATTTTCATTAATAGATAGGCACAAGACTTCACCGCCAACAAAAGTTAATTTAAAACAAAAAAATAGTAAGAAGAGCTTATGCAACCTGATAAACAAAAAGTCATTTACATATTATATGCATTTTGAGGGTCTCAATTTCATTAAAAAAATACAATACTAGTACTTCTAATCTACACCGATCCAAATGCACACGAGCATAGCTACTAATTATTCATCCACTTTAGCTTATTTGAATATAACAACATAAACACATTCTCATATCTAAGTATATATCTATTGTGGAGAAGAAATTTAAATTTCATAGACAATTATAATGTTTCTTATATTTCCATAATTGATAGTACTATTAACCTTTTATTTGTGGTGTCATTTCATGGATATCTAAGATACAATGCTTCGAATTTTATTTCTCTACTTTCCCATTAGGAAGTGTGATATATTATATACTTGCTAGCTTTGAATAAAAATCATGACGTCAGCGAACCGTTTATAATCATTAATTAGTCCAATTTATATTAATATAATGTTTTGTATAGGGATGCCCAATGGTCCGGACCGACCCGGCCCGAGACCGACTAAGGTGAGTCGGTCCGGACCGACAGACTGAGAATTTGCAAAAATTTGGACCGAAGACCGACCTGAACCGAGACCGACGGTTTTGGTTTTTGTCGGTCCGGTCTCGGTCCGACCCGACTGGACCGCGAAAATGTTATTGGAGAGTTGTCTCTTGTCTGTGGAGCAGTGGAGGTGGAGGCGAAGCCGTGCTGAGGTGAGGCAGTGCTGAGTTCCATCATCATTGAAATTATTTGAAATACACAAATGAAGAAATGAAGTAGGAAATTCGACAGTTCGAATAAATTTTATAGCATACTTTGCACTTCTATGATGTGAAGATGTTAAGTAAGAACGAATATATAAATTAGTGCGATTTGATATGTGATTAAGTTGTAGTGGCTTACCCAGTTTGTGGCAGCTGCCTGAAATGGTGCGATTGATGATGCCTTCGTAAATAAGGTGAACTGGCACCCATGGCGTTTGTGTTATCTTCAGTGGCATACTGACAGGAGAAGCTGGAGGTTGATGGTGACCAAACTAGAACCACGCCGCCATCTGTTCTACTACTACTATTAGAAGATTCCGAGGCAGAATCTTGAGCAATTCGTCGACGAAATTGGGAAATGACATTGATGTTTTGAGAGGCTGGTGTGGGGATCTCGATCTATGGTTCTTGATTTAGGTTCAAATTTATATGTACGTGTCCTCGGCTACTGACAGAGTCTTCCTCATCTCCGACTCTTGAAACTGAGGTAATGCTTGGAACCATCTGATCTTCGAAGCGACGTGGGGTAATCTTTTTTATCATGCTTGGGTGAGGTTTCAATCGGTCGGCGGTCGCAGGCTCGCAGCAGGTGAGGGTGAGGTGTAGGCACGGTTTATTTTTTTTAAAAGAAGTCGGTTCGGTTTGGATCGGACCGAACCGAACCGAACCGAAACCCGATTATCGTCGATTCAGGACCGAAGACCGACCCGTGAAGGACTGAGAGCGGACCGATCCGATAAAAGTCGGTCTTCCGGACCGTTGGCATCCCTAATAAAATCAGCTAACTAGAAACCCTAATAAGCATTTGTGAAACTAATTTCATTATATTCTCTACCAAAATCAAACTTTTTGAAACTCTTCGATCTTCTCCAGCGGCAGATCCGATTTCCTTAAACTTTCCGATATCATTCTCTCCATCCACCATCTTCCGATTTGCTCAAGTACTTTGCTTCTCTCTTGATTTGCCATCTGCTTCAATTACGTGATATTCCAAACCCTACTAGACAACTCCTAATCCAAACTCTCTGATCTTCTCGTTGCGTCCAGATCCGCTTTCCTATCTACCGCTTTTCGAAAAAATACTTTCAAGCCTTCTGGTGTAACCCAAACCGATCCCCTCCTCCTGGCCTAAACCGACATCGATTGCATATGGATGGAATTAACGTTTCTGTCTTGTTGAATTTCATGCTCAAACTTTCTCTACTTATCCTTGGGTTTTGTATGAGTTGTCACGAATTGTTGTTCGCTTGAATTATGGTCTATTCATTTGACATGAACTTGAAAATGAACTGAACAGAACAGAAAATTTAAAATTAAATAATTAATTATATTTGCATATTATTTTTAATTTTAAAAAATAGTTTTGACAATAGTGAATGCGTCTTAAGCTT
>JAWWMW010000458.1:310338-321740 GCA_035048345.1 Echeveria elegans
ATATAATGGAACTATATTCAAAAAATTAAAAAATATGTAGCATTCAAAAATTTCAATTACAGAAATAAAATTATAGAAAGAAACATTAGAAATTTTTATTAAATTAAAACATGGAAAAAATTTCTATCGGACAACGAATCACACACTAATAATAATAATAATAATAATAATAATAATAATAATAATAATAATAATAATAATAATAACCAGTAGAGCATTCAACGGTTAGTTTAGATATTCCATCTTTGTCAACTTTGCCCCGCGTTCAGCTTTCACCGGTCGAAAATATTCAATTATTTCCTTTTCCTCTTCCCTGCTCTCTGCGAACTCTCACCAGCAAAAGTCAAACCGACCGACGCCCCATCCATCTTCCCTAAAACCTAAACTCGCCGTTGACCGATGCATTTGAGGTCCAAGCGTCCCAACAACAAGCCAAGGCTTGAAAGACGGGATGCGCGTAAGAACTACGACTACGATGCTTCGACGTCCTCCTCCTCGATGTCCTCGTCATTTTCGTCTGGCTACGGGCCGACGGCGCCGATGGTTACGCGGTCGCTTGAGTTTGATGATATGACGAGTTTTAGAGTTGAAGGTGGTGAAGGTGAGTTTGATTTGATTTGTAGGAGTTTAGGGCTTTCTGGACCTGAGGATTTTACTATTCCCGAGTCTGATTGGAAGGCTATGAAGGTCAGATCATCTTCTGATGTCTTTCCTAGGTCTACCATTGGTCGTGATTTGGATGATTTGGTGGCTGAGGTAGCTGCTGCTGCTGCACCGGCGCCAGTGCCAGTTGAGGTGTTGGAATTGGAAGAGAAGGAGACGGTAAGGTCTGATTTTCGAAGTGCTTGGGATGATGTGGAAGTGAAGGTGGAGCCGTGGAGGATTAGGAGTGAGGTTAGCGGGAGTGGTGCCCGCGCGGGTGGGCTGGTTGGAGCTCGTCCGTCTCGGCTGGCACCTCCTCCTGGTATCATGTCGAGGAAAATTGATGATGGGAGCTCGACTTGGGATTTGTTTAAGGGGTTTGCACCTGAAGATGACGAACATGCTGATCAAGTTGTAATGGAGGTGTGTGATGGCGCATCTTCCTCCTCGTCATCTGATGCTGGTGAGTCGGTGGAGGAGGCTGTGGTGGAGACTGAGTCGTGTTTGGTCGCTAGTTCATATGTCTGTGATCTTTCTGGTGCGACAACTAGAAGTACATCTCCAGTGAGGTTTAGACAGATCATTGCTGGCTGGATTAAAGGCCAACTTCTGGGACGAGGCTCCTATGGATCCGTATACGAGGCGATGTCTGTGTAAGTAACAGCTTCTATATTATTGTCTTAGTTTATTTTTAAAACTTTTGGGACCTTATCAATTACGCATCCTGTTTTGAATGACTTGCCTTTCCTTGAAAATTTCACATTCTGTACGCATTGCCAGATTCATCTCTTTATGGTACTTGTCTCATGTGTAGAGGACTCATAGAAACTTTGTTAAATGTGAATTTTTTTGTTAGAACATGTTTGATTGACTCGTTCTCATGTCTATCTCATGAACTGACAACATATAAAAGCTATTGTGTTTGTTCCCTATTTGTTTATCTATAATTCTGCTGTGCACAGCTTATAAAAGCTTCCTCTATCTTTTCATTATTTTTATTTTTATTTTTCAGAGATGGGTTTTTCTTTGCTATCAAAGAAGTCTCCTTAGTTGATCAAGGGAGCCAGGCAAAACAAAGTGTGTGCCAACTTGAACAGGTGCCAACTAGTTCCCGAAAGTTGCCTCTTTTTTTTTTGTCTTACTTTTACTAGAGCTGTATTTAGTGTGATAGTTTTAGGCCCCGTTTGGTTGCAGGGAAAAAGAAGAGGAAATGAAAAATTAAAGAAAATTTTTGAGTGAAAATGAAATGTGTGTTTGGTTGTAAGAAAAAAAAATGAAAAAATAGGCAAAATGAGATCAAAATTTTCTTACAACTTTCTCATGGGAAAATCATTTTTCTTTAAATTTTCTTTTCCTCACTTTTTTCCCGCAACCAAACGGAGTCTTAGATTCTTGTGATAATACTTGTTTTCCCTCAGGAAATTGATCTTCTTAGTAGATTCAAACATGAGAACATAGTTCGGTATCATGGCACTGACAAGGTATCTTCCTCGTTCTTGCTAGTTCTTCATCATTCAAGCTTTTTTGATATTTTTTATTATCATTATGCATTATAAAGGACAGTGTTATCAAGCTAGGCATATTCGCATAAATATAGAGTTGGGATCTCTTATATGGATCTTTCACGGGTTAACATTAAAAACAAGGCTTTAAAAAGGAAAATGAATAGAACAAAATCAAGGTTGTCAAGCATCAATTTTACCATGTGAACACAGACATGAACTATTCAAATAATTTTAATTCCTATCATTTTACTTCCTTGAAACTTGTGCACCCTCAAATCAGTTCGACTACAAACACTAATTTGAATTTTATACACAGGGAATTAAAGTTAAATGTCTCTTTCTGATGTAAGGCCTGGATTAGCTATACTTGTGGTTACTGACCCAACATGAATAGCAGCGAGTCATTAATTAAAGGGAATGTAATTCACAAATGCTTAGACACTAAGCGTTAGCGTGTATCTTTTTTGCTCTAAAGTACAATTACCGACTTGGAGCTGATATAATATTGGTCTGAATCAGCCTCGTATATAACTGCCATTACTTGAGTTCGAAAAGAGACCCGAATTGTAGGCACTAGGATTTGACATTACTAGTACTTAAAGTTTATCTAAGGTTTCTATTTTTGTTTTTTTGGTATGTTTCATGAATTTCAAGTCTCTGGAGTAATTTGTCATCAGCTATGTTATCTAATGATGACATGGTATTGTAGGATGAGTCAAACCTTTATATCTTTTTGGAGCTGGTTTCCAAAGGATCCCTTCAAAGTCTGCACCAGAGGTATGAACTTCAGGACTCTCAAGTTTCGGTGTATACAAGGCAGATCCTCCAAGGTCTGAAGTACCTCCATGATCAAGATTTGGTCCACAGGTGAACGTCTTACCATCTGACACTATATTTTTGTTTAAACTTGAGTGTGTTGATAATTGATATCAGTTATTCTCTTCAGTTGCTTGTTGATTGGTCTTTTAATCATATTTTTACACTGGAACATTTTTCTGACGCATATTTGTCACAACTTTTTTATCTGTAAAAGGGATATCAAGTGTGCAAACATACTGGTTGATGCAAACGGATCTGTGAAACTTGCAGATTTTGGATTAGCCAAGGTGCGTGCATATCAATAAATATATAGTTTTTGTGAAAGCAGATAAGGGGTACAAGTCTGGTCATGTTATCACTATTTATTTATTTTTCAGGCAGCAAAACTGAATGATGTGAAATCTTGCAAGGGGACAGCTTTCTGGATGGCACCAGAGGTTTGTGATACCTTTTTAAGTTTTAATTATATGTTGTGGACTGAAAGAAATATATAATTGGTTTAAATTAATGTATCCAAAATAGTGTCTGTATATGTTTACATGCTTAACATACCACTGCTTACCTTGTGAGTAACTTATTGTATTGAGGTGTCCAGTGATATGCAGTTGGCCTATTTGTTATGAGGGCAGTTGAGATTCGTCGCCTCTGTAGTTAATCTATGATCAGTCAGTATGGCTAAAAATAATTTTCTGGAATTAGCCTTGCCGTAAATTGTATGCAATAAATTGATCAATTACTACAAGGTTTGGTACAAACACGACGGAAGCCTTAGGAATCTCATTCCTTTCAACAATCTGGCTAGTTCTAACCTCTGGTAATGCAGGTCGTTAATAGGAAAAATCCAGGTTATGGCCGTGCAGCTGATATATGGAGCCTTGGGTGCACGGTTTTGGAAATGTTGACCCAGAAGACCCCATATTATCCCCTGGAATGTGTAAGAAATAATGACTTAAATAGTTCTTGCTTTCTTGAGTTGTCCCTGTTTACACAAATACTCCAGTCCAACTTCTAATGTCAGCTATTAGTTTTCTGTACACAGTTTCTGGCAAAATGAGGGACATTATTACAGTCCCAGTCTGATTAGGATGTTAACAAGTTTCTTCGTCTTCTTCCTCGTGTTACAGATGCAGGCATTATTCAGAATAGGTAGGGGGATGCCACCTGACGTCCCTGAAAAGCTTTCTGTCGATGCCCGTGATTTTATTTTGAAGTGCATTCAAGTTGATCCAGATAGCCGTCCTACTGCTGCTCAACTCTTAGACCACCCCTTTGTGAGAAGTCGTGGCCAGTAACTTAAAGATTCAAGTGAAACTATTAAATGATTGGGCTCTTTTGGTGCTGACATAAACTGAATTCCCATTAGATGTAAGCTGATGTTGGAGAGTGATGCTGAGGCACATGCTCACACACTGTGTGTATCGTTTGTAAATGTACTATACTCTCATTAGCACCTTAGTTTATGTGTTGTTGTTGTAAAGCATTTAGAGTCTTTTAGAGCTTGCGGCAATGGTAACCCACGCGAGTTATGTGTGTGGACTTCTATAAAGGTTAGTTAGCCAGTTAACTTGTTCCAACTCCATTGTGGATTTGGCACTCGGGATTCCTGATCTGTTAGGATTTTCGTTTATTTCACATGTTAATAAGAATTGTAGGCCGTAAACTGACACTAGATATGTTCTGTTTATCTCAAAAGAATGCTAGAATAAATTTATTTCATATGAGAGTAATACAAAGAAATCGTCTAAGAAAATATGAAGTCAAAGTCCTCGTCGGAGAATTCTCCAACACTACTGGGTTTTTTGGGAGGAGGTGGAACATCATCAGAATCGTCGTCACATGGTGGATCCAAAGTAGATGCTGGTTCAGGAGCTAGGCTGCTAGGTGGGTAGGCTGGAGATGGGGCAGGAGAGTAGACTGGTGAGGCAACAGGGGTTGGAGTTGGAGATGGGCTGCCGGACGGTGGGTAGGCTGGTGAGGCATTTGGAGCGGGAGGGCTGCTGGGCGGAGTAGCGTGATTATCTGGTTTGCCCGGAGTAGCCAGTTTGTCACACTCCTTGTAGCAATAACACTTTTTAAGCTTGTCACCTTTTGATTTCCTGCATTTGGCTTCTGTAGATCCTAACTCTCTCTTGCATGCAGCCAAGCAGCTATCTTTTTTGCACCGTATGTTAGGGTAGTGATCGTTTTTGATTCTACATAACCGAGGCTCCTTATTGACTTCAAACTCCGCCAATACATCAAAATCTTCGTCAAATCCACCCAAAGTATTGAATTCATCATCGTCCAAATCGAATAAATCATCACCATAGGCCGCCAATACATCATTCACTGCAAATACACCAAATTTACGTACGTGCATGCTCTGTTAAAAAATGTTTAGTTCATGCATGAAAAAAGATATAAAGAAAAAAAGGAAAGGAAAATGTGTACATCTTCTGCTTACATGAAGAGATGGCGAAGAGCACAATAAGAAGGAATCCAAATGTGTTGATCTTCATTTTCATCGGCGAATATGATTATATCACATATAAATTGGACCTACAGGATTTATAGGAAAATAAAACCAATAGTTTATATATATTTATATTTATTTTGGGCTCGAAAGCCGAGGGGAAGTAAATGTGAAATTTGAAAATTCCAAGCGAAAATAGCATCTCAAACACATTAAATAAAAGAAAATTAAATTTCCCATCTTTTCTTTGAGCAAAAAGAGAGAGAGAAACTTCAACAGTTTTAGGCAGTGCTGAAAAATATAAAATGGTTAATGCTTTTGTAAATGAATGTTCTTTTATATAACGAGTTCTTTGAATCTGGCATATTGTATTTATTTAATTATTTGAGTGTTTTATTATTTTTTTTAAATAAAAAGTTTTTAGTTTCTATGCGGTTGGTAAACGTCAAAAAGTGAATCTAAGCGTCTTCGAATCAAGTTAATCCGCAGACATAAATCAAGTTAATTAGATCAAATCGAAATTTTAAATTTTAAATTTTCAAATCATAAAAAATAGATTATAAGAAGCTGGAGGCATTTCTTCTTTCCAAACAAAAAGAGGATTTCATCTTTCCAAATAAATAAGCTCGAGACTCTATCTCTCCTTTTGTTCTTACCTCAATCCAGTCTTTTTGAATCCTATCTTTATAATAATAAAATAATTACTTAAAAAAAAGTATGCTCGCTGATAAATGTAATTTTTAATACGTGAAAACTTTAAAATACATCCACAAAAGAGAGAAGTTACACCACCTTAAAATGAGTGAAGTTTAATTCAATGTGCAGAAAACAACAGTGACTTCTCTCTTATTTTGGATTGGTCAAACTATTTTCGAGATTATACGGAATTTTATCATTATCATTTCTTCTTCTTCTTCTTCATAAAAGTTGGTATAAACCCACTTCACTGAAAAGTCTAAAACATCCATTAGTCCTTCATCCTACAGTCTGCATAAATCATCTCAAGGAAGATACAAAGAGTGAAACTAACAAGGAACACAGCTTTCCTACCTAAGGACTGACATAGCGCCAGTACATGGATTTTGATTATAAGTACCGTCCTAAGAAGGTTAAAAATGGACGATTAAACATTTCTTCACCTCCCAAATCACAACTAATTAAAACATGAATGTCGACATCAGTATGCTGAGTTTTGATAAGAGCATGAAATATTTGGTATATTTCAGATTCCAACAGAAGACGAGTCTAAACAAAACCTTGCAGCTTAAGGTATATTCACCTCATTCAAGGCATAAATTTTCCATCTTTGTAGCATGTCTCATTCAACTTGTTGGAATGAGAGTCTTGCACACAGCAAAAAGTGCGAGAAAGGAAATGAAATATCGCAATGTCGTACAGCTTACCAACAAATGATACGCAGTAGAAGAAGACATTTTAAGAGTGCAAACAGAACTAATTGTTGCAACTGACATATGAATACATCACCAGAACTGCAAAATCGTAATTGGAAAGTGGTGGTTGATCAAGAGGGAAGCAAACACATTAGCTGATAATTTGGCGAAAAGAGCAATCTTGCAGGAATGGACTACTGTTTCAACTCAAATCATTCCCAGCTACTGTGGGGAGTAACTGCAATTGCCTCTGTTTTGTGCTTGATAACTGCATTTTTTTATTTTATAATTATTTTTATAAATTTTCTCGTTACAAAATTTCTATATATTTTATATTTATCCCGATTTTCCTAAAATTTTATAAAAATACTAATATTTTTGAAGGAATTGTGAACGACATTACTACGGGTGGTTTCGATAAAAATTATGTTTTCGAGAATATTGTATTTTATCGATGACTTTTATTTTTGTTGATAAAATCCGATTTCTACCGATGGTTTTCAATAAAATTTCGAAAATACAATTAATAAATTTTATTGGCCAGTGTTTTGTTTTTAACTGCAATCAGTTCAGTAATCTAAAGCATCAAGATAACCAAATCAACAGTCAATTCTAATTTATAATTAAAACTTGAAAGATGTTTGTATTGAATCTTCTCTCAATGTTTATAAAGTTTCCAAATCAAATCATTCCATGAAATGTATTTACGCGATATGGATGCATTGAAATTCCTCCTCCGTCCGTTTGATTCCCTCGTCTGCTTCCATCCCAACCAACCCCGTCGTCGATGAATAGTTTGGGTTGCTGTGGACGCACCAGATCTGAATGATGAGAATCGATTTTGTTTGGATTTGGCTTTGCCGCGCATCATCCCTGACTTTGAGTGGCGCAAATTCAGATGTTTCAGCAGAGGCTCCTGCAAGATAATTGCTTGCTCAACTTGACAAAGATGGTGACGGGTTTTTGTCTGACAAGGAACTTTTATCTATTCGTGGAAAACCGCATCCATCTAAGCTCTATTACGCAAAACAACAAGCAGGCTACATCATAGCACAGGGCACAGGCTGATGCAGATAAAGATGGGCACCTATTCTTACAGTGATGTTCGATAACCCCTATGTATTTTACAGTACAATTTTCAAGGACGAAGATGAAAAGTAGGCGACTGAGAAGGCGCAGATGATGTTGGGTTGTGGGCTTGGATAATTGACGATGAGTGTTGGGTTGCGGGCGGTGATCCAGTTTAAACTAATTTGGAATGGATGGTTAGTGCCCAATTTACTCGTCTATCGTGGGATCCAGTCAAAATTTCTCTCCTCTTCTTCGTAACCACTCTATGGGGAGTGAGATTGTGAGATGTTATTATTTCTCTCCTCTAATGCGTCGCAATATGTGGTGAGTGAGAAATTTTTCATTTCTCTCCTCATCAGCGGCTTAATCCTCTGGAGAGTGAGAGGTTGTTTATTTGTTGTTCATATAATTATTTATTTTGATTATTTATAGTTGTACTGGCCATGAAAAGTAATTTCGGATCGATGATCGTTTTCCATTAGTAATAATCATTCATGAATTCTGTATTCCAGGATATAGTCATGTATATAGAATTTGAGAAATACATACGATCCATAAAATTTCAATGCATGTGTAGGCATTTTGATTAATTGTGGCCTCCAGAAGCACATGTAGCGGGTTTTCATTAGTCCATGTATATTTATTTATTTCATTATTTACTTCATTATTATTAAAAAGTACTCCTTCCGTTCTGAAATATTTTTTGTTACACATTTTTTAAGAAATAATGAGATTGTGATAGATAAAATAAGATAAATGTAAGTGAGTGAGTGGAGAATAAAGTATGAAAGAGAGTGTTATGTGAGAGATAAAGTAGGAAATAGGATTGCTCAAAATAAAAACAGAAAGAACAACCAAAATTCAAACAGGAAGAACAAAAGAGGACAGAGTGAGTATTCTTTAAAAATTATATCAATTTTTTTATTTTTTTGATATCAATAAATAGAGCTTAAGTTTGAGTCATTTGGACAACCAAAAATTTCAAGTTTTTACTACCTATTTTCATTACTCCCCGTTTTTTTCCCCCATTTTCAACTTTCTTGATGGATCCTTCATAAAATTATAACTTTCCCTTCAATTATACTTTTCCAAATTAACCTCAAAATCATAATGCTCAACCTCAAAACCCAAATAAGCAACGCCGAGACAATTTTCAAATGTCATATATGATGCCACCAAATATATGACTAATAATAATATATATGAGATAATAAAAATATGAATAAATATGGTGGGTTATTATATAAAAAGTGATGTGGATGAAAGGTAGAAAAGTTAATATTGATTAGTTGTTGTGGAGTAAGAAGAGAATGTAATAAAATTTGATGATATAGTGGAGTTAGAATGTTGTAGATACATTTAGGGGAAATATGGTTTAACCTCTGGAGATGGCTTAAAGTAACATGACGATACGTGACTTGCACATGAAATTTCTCATCCATACTCACTCAAACAAACTCGCTCAAATTCTTCGTCGGAATTTCTCCTATCTGCCTCTCCCACCTTCGTCCCTCCACTAACACCTCCTCTCTCTCCAACCCACATCCCAATGGCGGATGTAGGTTGGAAGGGGTGGAGTCAATTGATCCCACTCAATTTTAATTAATGATTATATTTATAGTATAATTAATGTAATTATTACTATGTTTACTGGTGTTTGACCCCATTAATTTTTTTTTTAATTTGACCCATTAGTTAATTTGACCCCACTCAAAAATGATTCTGTATCCGCCACTCCCTCCACCACCCACCAGCACCTCCTCCTCTCATTCAATCTCCAAAAATCCCTCCACCACCTTCATCCTCTTCTCATTTTCTCTCCGAACATTCCTCCACTGCTACCTCCCTCCATAAACCCTCACCTTCACCTTCATCTTCCTCTCCATCTCTCATCCTAGAATTTTCAGATCCCAAATGCACAAAACTAAAGAACAATTTTGTGCAATGATTAATAATGTTTGTGCAAACATGACTTCAAACATTTAAATTTTAACAGACAATTTTGTTTAGGGTTTGGTCTTTGACCTTATGCCACAAATATAATGTACCATTACACACATATAAAGTTCGTACAATCACAATTTTTATGTGCAATTTGTTGGAAGTTAGAATTTGAGATAGAGAAAATAGAGAAGCAAAGGATATGAGATGAGAGCACAGAGAGGAAACAAATTAGGAGAATAGTAAAAAGACAAAGCTATCCTTTCCAATTTTTTGCACTTGTGAGAAATAGAAAACGCTGGATCAGTTCAAATTATTAGATGAACCTTAATCGAATTGGTGAGTTGTGGTCTCAAGATCACACTACTGTTCATGACACTCCTCGTATAAACCCCGCCCCATCACACCCTCTTTAAGTGTACAAACTAGTCGCTAGAAGAGAATGTGCATTGACCTTTTTCCTTCCTGCCGTCCTGTTTGACTTTCAATGCATATTTTCATGACCTGGAGCTACTTAATTCTGTTGATTTAGTTTGTTAATCATTATGCTCAAATATGAATTTGCCCAACACGCTTCAAAATTCAAAAGCCAGCGACTGTAACTTGCATCCAAAAAAGTATACTACTAAATCGTTTTGTGTGTTTACATGTCATAATGATCAAGAAAAAAAATTATACCAAATTATTTTGTTTATGTCAAAATTCGAAAACGTATAATATGTTGTATTTTATTTACCGTTTTAGACAACAAATTCATTTGATAAGAACATAAATTTTAAATGAGCACGGATGCAAAATATACTTAAGAAATCATATCATCTTCTCATCTTCAGCCTCAAAGTAACATAATTGTAATTCTGGAGTATATTTGTAGGACGGAGAGATTTAGCAAGGGAATCAGATGATACGTTAACCAGGCCGTCGGGGTGAGCATGATCAGTTGGAGGATCAACTAGAGGTGTCAAATGGGCGGGTAGGGTAGGGTATGGGCGGGTATGAAGAGGGTATGTGTGTAGAGGGTAGAGGGTACAAAAGGGTAACAGTTTAGTGGGCGTGTATCAAAAGGGTAAGAACGCCCTTTAATACCCTCTTTTTGAATTTTGACCAATCGGTCAACGCCGGTCAACTGTGGTCAAACGGCCGGACCTCCGCCGGTCAACGGTGGTCAACGGTGGTCAAATTGAGAAAATGATAATAAGAGGGCAAATGGGCGGGTAATGAGCGCCCTTATTATAAGAGGATATTAAAGGGTAAGGACATTAAAGGCTAAGGGTATTAAATGAGTGGATATGAAAATGTATTTTTAGGGCGGGTATAGGGCGAATGATATTTTTGACACCTCTAGGATCAACTACATTAGTGTTTCATCTACCTAATAAACAAAATTAGTTCAATTATTTATAAAAATATTCTTCTAATTATAAAAATATTACCCCCGTGATATTAAGGGTCTGTTCTTTTATCATTAATTTAATTTCTATTCAGTTCAATTCAGTAGATAAATATTTACTATTTTTAAAATTATTTTAAAAGTGTAATAAGACTTGAAATTATGAGACAAGCTTAAGACGCATTCACTAT
>JAWWMW010000458.1:321840-332102 GCA_035048345.1 Echeveria elegans
GGTCGGCTCACTTGTTAACCTGAAAATGCATTTGACCCGATTGATCCGACCATATTTTACGGGTTGAATGAGTCGATATTATTTAACATTAACAACATCTTTTGAGTGGATTTGATCCGGTGCATCTACATCACTAGGTGCATCAAAATTTCTCTCACATTTTCGAATGTCTTCGAATCAAAATTTGAATTCTGCGTACACTAGATAATTATAGCTGATTCAAAGAGCTATAATTCTCTAGTTTACCTCAAATTCAGATTCTGATCCGAATGCATTTGAAAAAAGGAGAGAAATTCCGGTGCAGCTAGTAGCTGCATCAAATAACCAAATAAACCTTTTTCTCCTTAGAGAGTTTGTTGGTAATACATAAGTTGTCCGTTGAAAACGTTCTATATATCGTTGGAAAGCTGATTCAAATTCTATAAAAAATACAAATGTTAGAAAACATGTCAAGCATGGACACTGGGTTGACCTGACTCGGCCCACTGACCCATGATCCACTGTCGTCACCGGTTGTCGGGTTTCTTTACATTGTGAATAATTACTTTCATTTCTAATTGTATTTCTGTTACTAATTCATTCTGAATCAGAAACAGGTGTCAAATGTGCCATAAGTTAATGAATTAATACCATTCAAGAAATCCATTCATTTATTTTCAAAATATAAACGTGTAAAGGGTAAAGATTAGGTGAAAAGTCATTTTATGATTAAAATTATGAAGAAATCTTAGTCGATGATTATAAATAGTCAATGGTGTGGATTTGGGAACTATTTTGCAAATAGCTAAAACTAATGGATCCAAAAACACGCGTATAACATGCATTCGAGAAAAATTGTCCATCAAAAGTCATAAATTTGTCGAACGCAAATATCTTGGGGCAATTGATTCGACGAAATCAAATTGAAATAGTTGTTTCAGGAAGATTGTCGAGGTTGATTTTCAATCGACAGTCGACCCACAAATCTCCATTTTGAGTGTTTAGAGTTTTTTCCCTATTGCTTAGGTTTTACGTAACAATGTAGGCGAATGGTTTTCATTTATTATACTTTTTTTTTCTCTCGATTCGTTAGGTTTTTGGGTGTATTAATTCATGAAAATGAACTGGTTCGGATAGAGAAAATCCACACATCCGACTCGAGGTTTGTTGAATGAAAGTTGGATCTGTTGAATGAAAGGTCGAGATCATTTTACACATTTTACTCAAGGTTTGAACTTTACATTGTCAAGGGTGAAAAGTCAAAACAAGTTCACTTTACCCAAGTCAGATTGATACGGAATTATAAATTTTCAACACATGAGTTAAAAACAAGAAAAACCTTTTAAATAAAATTTTCATTGCAAGTAGAGCAGTCAACGGTTAGATAACATCTTCCCAGGTTTGTCAACTTTGCACCGCGTTCACCAGTCAAAAAGTTTCAATTTTAATTATTTCCTCCTCCTCCCCCGCCATCAAAAGTCAAACCGACTCCCATCATCTCCCTCAAAATCCCCAACTAATAAAACCTGAACTTCCAATATTGACCGAATTCACTCGCCGTTGACCTCCAACAATGAATTTGAGGTACAAGCGTACGACCAAGCCTAGGCTTGAAAGACGAGATGCGCGTAAGCACTACGACTACGATGCATCAACGCCGTCCTCGTCTATGTCTTCTTCGTTTTCGTCTGGCTACGGAGCGGCGCCGATGGTAACCAGGTCGCTTGAGTTTGATGGTATGAGGAGTTTTAGAGTTGAGGGAGGTGAAGGTGAGTTTGATTTGATTTGTAGGAGTTTAGGGCTTTCTGGACTTGAGGATTTTACTATTCCTGAGTCTGATTGGAAGGCTATGAAGATGAGATCATCCTCTGATGTGTTTCCTAGGTCCACCATTCATCGTGATTTGGATGATTTGGTGGCAGAGGTAGCCGTGCCGGTGCCAGTTGAGGTGTTGGTAGAGAAGGATGTGGTGAGGTCTGATTCTGGAAGTGGTTGGGATGAGGAAGTAAAGGTGGAGCCCTGGAGGATAAGGAATGAGGTTGCTGGGAGTGGTGCGGGTGGGCTGGTTGGATCTCAGCTGGCACCACCTCCTGGTATAATGTCGATGAATATTGATGATGGGAGCTCGACGTGGGATTTGTTTAAGGGGTTTGCCCCTGAAAGTGATGAACATGCTGATCATGTTGTCAGGGAGGTGTCTGATGGTCCGTCTTCCCCGTCATCTAATGCTGGTGAGTCGGTGGACGAGGCTGTGGTGCAGATGGAGTCATGTTCGGTTGCTAGTTCATATGACTGTGATCGTTCTGGTGCAACAACTAGAAGTACATCTCCAGTGAGGTTCAGACAGATTATAGCCGGCTGGATAAAGGGCCACCTTCTGGGACGAGGCTCCTATGGATCCGTTTACGAGGCAATGTCTGTGTAAGTAACAACTTCTATGTTATTACCTTAGTTTATTTTTAGTACTTAGTGACCTTATCAATTTACAGTCTGTTTTAAATGACTTGCCTCTCAATGAAAATGTCACGTTCTGTACATATTTCCTGATCCATCTCTTACCGTTACTAGTCTCATGTATAATGGACCCATAAAACCTCATCGCAACTTTGTTAAACTTTTTTTTTAAATCGATAGAATATGTTTCATTAAATAGTTCTCATGTCCTTCATATGAATTATGTTTGATTACAAGATGTTATTTTTGTTCCTCATTATTTTATCTATAAATCTGTAGTTTATAAAATATAAAGGCCGTCTCTTATCTTGTCATTATTTTAATTCTTGTTTCTCAGAGATGGGTTTTTCTTTGCTATTAAAGAAGTCTCCTTAGTCGATCAAGGGAGCCAGGCAAAGCAAAGTGTATACCAACTTGAACAGGTGCCGACCCATTCCCGAAAGTTGTATTTTTTAATTAAATTTTCTTCTAGTTCTGCAAGTGTGATACTTTTTGTTTCCTGTGTTTGCACTTGTTTTACTTCAGGAAATTGATCTTCTTAGTAGATTCAAACATGAGAATATAGTTCGTTATCATGGCACTGACAAGGTATCTTCCTCATTCTTGCTAGTTCTTCATCAATCAAGCTTTCTTTTGACATATGTTATTGTCATTATGCATATAAAGGACAATTTTATCAAGCTAGGCATATTCACATAACTATAGAGTTTGGTTGTTCTATTTGGACCTTTCGCGGTTTAACATTTAAAAACACTGCTTTAAAAAAGGAAAATGAATAAAACAAAATCAAGGTTGTCACGCATCTATTTTACCATGTGAGCTCGGACATGGACTATTCATTTCTAGTAATTGGAATTCCTGTCATTTTCCTTTCATGAAATTTGTGAATGCTCAAATCATTTCAATTAGAAACACCTATCTGAAATTTATACACATCGAATTAAAGTTAAGTATATCTTTCTGATGTAATGCATGGATTCACGTTGCTGACCCAACTCTGGGTAGAAGCGAGTCATTATGTAATGGAAATGTAGTTCGCGAATGCGTAGACACTAAGCTATAGTGAGTATCTTCTTTTGCTCATTAATACGATTACCGATTTGGAGCTGATATAAATTTGGCCTGAATAAGCATCTTTTACAACTGCCACTAATTGAGTTTGAAAACAGATTCAAAAAATTGATACAAGGGATCTGACATTACGTGCTTCAAATTTATCTATGGTTTCTATTTTCGAATTTTTGTATGTTTCGTGAAGTTGAAGTATGTGGACTCATTTTTCTTATCTCATGATGACCTGCTATTTTTAGGATGAGTCAAACCTTTATATCTTTTTGGAGCTGGTTTCCAAAGGATCCCTTGCAAGTCTGCACCAGAGGTATGAACTTAAGGACTCTCAAGTTTCGGTTTATACAAGACAGATCCTCCAAGGTCTGAAGTACCTCCATGATCAAGATTTGATCCACAGGTGAACCGCTGACCATCGTGGAATATATTTTAATATTCTTGTACAGTGAAACCTTTTTCTGACACATTTTGTCACAATGTTTTTCTCCGTAAAAGGGATATCAAGTGTGCAAACATACTGGTCGATGCAAATGGGTCTGTGAAACTTGCAGATTTTGGATTAGCCAAGGTGCATATCTTTCATATATAGTTTTTGTGAAAGCAGATGAAGGGTGCAAGTATCGTCACATGATCACTAATTGTTTATTTATTTATTTAATTTATTTTTTCAGGCAGCAAAGCTGAATGATGTGAAATCTTGCAAGGGGACAGCATTCTGGATGGCACCAGAGGTTTGTGATATACTTTTAAAGTTTTAATAATATGTTGTGGATTGACGAAATATACTTTGTTGATTTAACTTAGTATTTATGTTTCTGTATATGTTTGAAGGAGCATTCATCACTGCATTACAGCGACTCGCGGCCTCTGTGGTTAATCTATGATAAGACAGTATTCCTAGATATAAGTTTCTGGAATTAGCCTTGCTGTAAACTGTATGCCATAATTTGATCATTTACTACACAATACAGATTTTGGTATAAACATGATGAAAACCTATTGAGTTGCTTTCTTTTTAAAAATCCAGCTAGTTCTAAAAAATCAAAATTTTCCTTCTGATAATGCAGGTCGTTAATAGAAAAAATCCAGGTTATGGTCGTGCAGCTGATATATGGAGCCTTGGGTGCACGGTTTTGGAAATGTTGACACAGAAGACCCCATATTATCCCCTGGAATGTGTAAGAAATAATTCTTGATTTCATGGTTTGTCCCTATTTACACAAATACACTAGTCCGACTTCAAATGTCAGCTATTGGTTTTCTGTACACAGTTTGTGGCAAAGTGAGTGAGACTATTACAGTTCCAGTCTGATTAGGATGTTGATAAGATTTTTTTTTTCTTCTTCCTCGTGTTACAGATGCAGGCATTATTTAGAATAGGCAGGGGGATGCCACCTGACGTCCCTGAAAAGCTCTCTGTTGATGCCCGAGATTTTATTTTGAAGTGCACTGAAGTGAATCCAGATAGCCGTCCTACTGCTGCTCAACTCCTAGAGCACCCCTTTGTGAGAAGTTCTGGCCAGTAACTTAAAAAATTCAAGTGAAACTGTTAGCTGATTGGGCTCTTTGGTACTGATATAAACCGAATGCCCATTATCTGTAAGCAGATGTTGCAGAGCGATGCTGAGGAGGCTCACACTCACTCTCTCTTTGCGTCTTGTTTGTAAATGTACTATATGCTTATTAGCACTGTAGTTTATGTTCTGGTCTGGGCAGGTGGGAGCACTACCAAGCAGGCCAATGTGAATACATTTTGTGCTGCTGTTGTTGTGAAGAATTTAAAGAGTCATTTTGAGCTTGCGAGTTATGTGCATGGAACTTTATAAAGGTTAGTTTACCAGTTAACTTGTTCCAAGTCTATTGTATATTTGGCACACTGGATTCCTGACTCGTTAAGATTTTTGTGTATTTCATGTGTTAAAAATCGCGAACTGACGCATAAGAATTTCTTTTGGGCACCTCAAAAGAATGCTAAAATAGGTTTATTCCATATGAGAGTAACAAAGAAATCATCGAAGAAAATATGAAGTCAAAGACCTCGTCGGAGAATTCTCCAACACTAATGGTTTTTTGGGAGGAGGTGGAACATCATCTGAATTGTCACATGGTGGATTCAAAGGAGAGGCTGCTAGGCGGGTGAGGCAACATGGGTTGGAGATGGGGCAGGAGGGTAGACCGGTGAGGCATTTGGGGCGGGAGACACGGCGGGAGGGCTGCTGGGCGGAGAAGAGTGATTATCTGGTTTGCCTGCAGTAGCCGATATCTTACTATCGTTGTAGCAGTAGCATGCTTTTTTAACGTCACTGTGTGATTTCCTGCATTTGGCATCTGCAGCTCCTATGCTCTTCTTGCAAAGAGCAAAGCAGTTAGTTTTTAAGCACCGTTCTTTGCTTGGGTAACTGTCGTGTCTCACTCTACATTGGTGGTGCTTATTCTTATTGTCACTTCAAACTCATCAAATCTTCGTCAAAACCAGATGCCAGTTTTCCTTGTATTTAGTATCTGGATCAGGATGTGTGTAACTTGACTTGCTTCAGGCCCGTGTAGCAGACCTTATATGTAGAAGGTAGATTGCAAGTACAGAATCGATCCTGTTGTACTAAGTCTTCAAGTGAAACCGTACTTGTTTGTTATTGGGTATTGGCAACCTATCAAGTTGGAAGTTGGAAGTTGGAACCATACTGCTCAGTAAACATCAAAGATCAAACTGTCATCCTTCACCTACTGATTTCTATAGTCAAAGTATTCAACAATGATTTAAAACACTGATGGACGTAAATGGAATTTTTGTAAAAACTTGCAAAGCACCAGATGAATGACGTGTACGTGAGAAGCAAATTAAAACACTCCGTGGTCCATCATTTACATCAGTATATATGCAAATGAGGATGATGTATCTTGTTCTTTTTCGTTGATGAATTTGCATCGATACATATGGTGGTCCGTGCGACTAGTTCTAAATGATGTATGGTCACATGAATTACAACAGTTTACCAGGTTGGGTGAAAATTCATTGATCATGGTAAGTAACTCAATTCCAAGTAGAAATCATACTAATAATCTATGTGCCCGTAACAAAATGCGAAAAGCATCAAGAAAGTCTCTAAACCACAACTTTCCTAATAGGCTGCCGGAAACTGATTTGGTGCTTCTAAAATGATAATAAATGATCCCAAAAATGAGTTTTTTTAAGCTGCAAGTCGGGGAAACTGTTGGTTTCACCCAGTTCATTAGAATTGAAGAAAGCATGGATTTGATTTTAATCGGTTCACCCAGAGTTTTGTTGCCAATGGTTCGGTTGGTGCAGCATTACTACTGAGTAGTGCTTTGAGTTAGTTTCCACAAGTACTAAAACCGATTTGGAAGTATGATTCAATCACTGACACATTAAGTCCACTAGCCACTGAGTATGATCACCTCAACGTTTCAGATGTGGACAGCCGTACGTACATTTTCAGTAGAGGCACACGACTCTGGAGTTGGAGAAGGTATAGTTGGGCAGGGCTGTGTTTCAATCTCAGCCAATGGTACATGGTAACTTTCTACACCCGCGAAATATGTCTTTTCAAGTATGTGTGCGAAATAGGACAATTTTAAGTACAAATCATGAATAAACTTGAATGGAACTTTTAGATATAAACAGCTTTCCTTTGGTGAGTTCATTGTACAAATAAACAGCTTTCCCTTTCGAGACCAGCTTTTTTTTTTATTATCACCCGACGTCTATCGAAACATTCCTTTTACTTCCTCCTGATACCTTTTTTGTTTGGTATTGATATTGCTGCGTGGATTGTGTTGTGTCTGCCATTTGACACTCAGGTGTGTCTAGATCTGTATTTTCTCTTTGCATACATCCTGCTACAACACTAACAACCTCCAACAGATTATGGTACCGGCCGTCAGCTTTGAGCTTTATTGGAAATATAAGTGGGGGCGGCAATTCCTTGGAAGCAATTGGTGAAGGTTGCCAGTTATAGATTTTAACTTGCACGTTGTTGTCCTTCAGTATAGAGCATAAAAACTAGTATTTGATTTTGTTTCTCTTTACTGTATTTCTCGTAATGACAAAGTTTTTTTTTTTTGAATAAAAATTTATATTCAAAAAAGGCGGGGAAAAAATACAAACCAACACGGAACAACAGCAACAGACATACAACTAGAGAAGGACCTGAAGAAAGAGCAACAGTCCACAGCAAGAAAGCGCAGACACAATGGGAAACCCTGAAAGACACAGGAAGATAACACAAATAAAAAGAGAAGACTGGGGCAGGCTACGCAGAGCCAAGAAAGTAAAGAGACATCATAAAGCATGAGATAACATGGCTACGCAGAGTCATAACCACAAAGACTACGCAACGCCAGCACAACCATGACAAAAGAGCAGAATAAAAACGGTCCAGGCAAGATCCTGAAGAAACAAGAAATCATTTAAGCAGGGAGAGTGAAGGCGGATACTTGAGTTTTAGCAATAATTTAGTCTTGATAAGGAATAAGAGTAATCTGTTTTTTTATATGGAATATGCGAATGCAAGAAATTAAAAACGAATATGTTCGTAGAACGCGTGGCTCTCAGTCTCTCCTGGACAAAACATATACTCAATTATGTTGTCTTGGTGCTAAACTTCTAGAAGCCAGTCTGTCCTGGTGTTGTCTTGATATTTATTTTGTTTTCACTCAACTATGGTGTTCTTTAGTCTCTACTCCTCTTGGTTATTTATTGCTCAGTTGTTCGAGCAATTGGGGAAATAGGCATGTCACATTATTCCATGTTGTTTCTTTGTGTATAAACTCTTGGCCTGCACAAGTGGAGGAACAAAGACAGCAGTAGAAATAACATTAATTAATTATCAAATTAGATGCCTCGTGTTTATGAATTATGATGATGTTTGGCTTTGAGGTGGACACGACGTCCTTTGATCAGGTTCCAACTGGAGTCAGCAACAGGAGATGTGGGGGATCAGACTGGGTCTAATTTTGCTGTATAATTCCACTTGATGTCATCACTGCATTTATTTTATCACAAACCAACTGATTCTGCCCACATTCAATCAAATTATCTAATGATCATTGTGAACCTCATTTCTCATACTTGATACTTCTATTTTATAGTACTTGTTAATTGAACTACTGTATTTTACATCAAATGAATGAAGTATGGAATGCTCTGGTGAGTAAGGATTATGATTTATAGGTAACCTGGAAAAATGTGGTGTTTATGGTGTGTACAATCAAGTCAACTTTTATACGTAAATCTTATTTAATGAATGAATTTCTTATAACATGAGAAAATTACAAAAAAAAAATTAAATCATTAACGTAAAATATCTATTTAGTACCTATAAGGTATGTCAAAATCTTTTATATATTTAAGGTTTTAACTTTGAAGCAAAATGTTCAACAACATACTATTTTTACCACAAAAAAAACCACAGGTTCTATATTTTACAAATTCTTTACTAATTTTTCTTATATTAAAAATATTCTCCTTTAAAAGGCTGATCTCTGAATCCTGATTTGTCGATGATGTCATCCATCAGTCATCAACTGCTCTCCTAAGTCCCACGTGCTAAGAAGTAAGAATCAGTCCTCGCAAAATCCCAACCGTCCATCCTCCACTCCCCATCGTCTTCAACGGTCCCAATTCAACATCAACCCTACACTTACACGACACGAGATTCCCACCCACTCCAAGTGGGCGTGTTCACGACGTGTTTGGACCGTGTGAATTACAAACCCCTTAAATCTCAAAAACCGAAATTCCGTAAAACGAAACGCTCTCTTCGTTATTAAAACGCACCAAACAGACCCTTACGCGGTCCCAACACCCAAGTTAAAACTCTTCATACGATAAAAACCTCTGTTTCTCCTCACCTTCCCGACATCCGCCGGTGTTATGCACCTCCAAGTACGTCCCTTTCCTCCTATCTCATCCTCTTGATTCCGATTCCCTATCTGGGTGTTAACCGATTCGATCAATTTCGGGTTTTAAGATTGAGTTGTGGAAATCGATTTTGGGTGTGGAGCGTTGTGTTTGTGTTCAATTTTTAACATTTCTGTGGCGACTCAGTTTCTTTGAGGTCCAGTTTGGTCGTGTGGTGGTTGATTGTGTTGAATTTCAATTGGGTGTTCGAGTTTGTGATTTGGGGATTTTTCTAGGGTTTGTGAATTGTGAGAATGCCTGCGACTGATCATCAAGGGCTACCGGGACCTTTCAATAGCTTCGGAAGATCGATACTGAGTATTAGAAGGGAGCAAGTCCACACGATGGAGCGCTCCGGTCAATGTCATGAGGAGGTTGAACTGTTCCAGAAGCGTGTTAGTGAGAGGTTTCAAGAGCTTGCTTCTGTCGGATCTGATGAAGTGTTGTCTCTTTCATGGATTAGGAGTCTGCTTGATGTGTTTTTATGCTGCCAGGATGATTTTAGGATCCTGTTGTTTAACAATAAGTCTCATTTAAGCAAGTCCCCTGCTGACCGAGTTGTGTCAGATTTCTTTGAAAGGGTTGTGAAAGCTTTGGATGTTTGTAATGCTATTAGAGATGGTGTTGAGCAGATCAAGCAATGGCAGAAGCTGGTGGAGATTGTGTTGGTGGCTTTGGATGGACATAAGAGTCTTGGAGAAGGGCAATTCCGACGAGCTAAAAAGGCATTGACTGATTTAGCTATTGGGATGTTGGATGAGAAGGAGTCCAGTATTGCGCATAGAAATAGGTCGTTTGGGAGGAACAATGCGGAGAAGTCTCACCATCGTTCGATGGGGCA
>JAWWMW010000460.1:0-14175 GCA_035048345.1 Echeveria elegans
ATGCATCATGGTATTTATCCGATGAGAATCTCAAATTTTGTGAGACGGTGAAAATCAACTTAGTGAAAGATTAAATTCCACACAAACTATCTATAATTCACGGACCCATGTGAATTATATTTCAACTTAGGCTCTGTTTGGTTGCGGAAAAAAAAAGTGAGGAAAATAAAATTTAAAGAAAAATAATTTTCCCATGAGAAAGTTGTAAGGAAAATTTGATATCATTTTGTCTATTTTTTCATTTTTTTCTTACAACCAAACACACATTTCATTTTCAATCAATTTTTTTAACGCAATCAACCGGGGCCTTAGTAAATTTTAATTTTATTAAGTTGGTTCTTACCGTCTCAACAAAATTTGAGTTTCTCACCGCGGGATCAATTCCTTATGTATTGAATAGACTGAATTGACCAATGGGGTAGTGGTCCATTGGTTGAGAAGTTAGATAAACTCCTCAGAAGTTCAGGGTTCAAACTCTGCCTCCACCAAATTTGAATAGCTGCAGTCTACTTTGCTAATATATCTGACCATGTATTTTTTTTATTTTGTATGATGTCAAGCGTTGCTATTTATATATAAAATATGGTGACGGATTTCCCAAGTTTTTGGCAGCAACTGCCAAAAGAAGAATCTCAGGGCATTTTGAGTCGCATATGCCAATTAATCAGAAAGCTGTGTCATCTGATCTCATTGTATTCATCCAACAACACAACATAGTATGAGGTGAGAGCTTGATAAGAGAGCTTAGTTTCTCACTATATAAAATACAAAATCAACAGTTTTGTCTCTAATTAAATCGGACAGGCCGGCGGCATCTCCAAGTGTTTAAATTTTAATGCATGCATGCATGCGTGTGTGCGTATAACCGTGGTTATAAATATCAAGTAGCAGGCAGGAAGCAGCAGTTGCTAGTTGCTAGTTGCTAGTTGCTGGAGTACTCCAACTTAGTTAAAGGTCTCTAAATTTTGTTAAAAGGGCCATTTGGCAATCCAGTATTACCTTTTCTTCAAGCTATCCATCTCTATTATATATACATGAAAATGTGTTTCTTTTTTATTTATGTTTGGTTCATCTCGATTCTAGCTTGATTTTTCCGGCCATGTTAACCGTCCGTCGTCCCTGTTTTCCGTTTTATGAATATTCAGAAAACGCATAAACTGAAAACTCTCTGTGGCTTTCCAGGAAATACATTCATCTAAAATGCGATCTTGTAATTAAGACCTACGTCGCATGTCTGTACGGTACTGCCTAATTAATTAATCTCTGTTTCTTCAATTTCTTTATGACATTTTTCTCAGCTGGTTCTTGTGATACTCACAATTTCTCTATATGTTTCTCTATAAACAAGCAGTACAGAAATAAGGAAGATATATAGTGTAATGGACTACTCCAGCATACCGATCGAAGACAAGTTTGCTAGGCTGCATCCATGTCTGCCTGTGAACACCAAAATCGGAATAGTTGGAGCTGGTCCTAGTGGCGTCTCTGCAGCTTATGCGTTAGCTAAGCTCGGTTACAGAAATGTCACCTTGCTTGAGAAATACCATACAGTTGGTGGCATGTGCGAATCAGTTGACATAGATGGTAGGGCCAGATATTTTCACAACTCCCCAGCTGCTGCCCGCCTCAGTACGTCTGCTTATTTTTACTTTTTTTTTTGCTTCGACAGGAAGAGTCTATGATCTAGGCGGTCAGGTTCTTGCAGCTAACAGCGCCCCATACATCTTCCACCTCGCAAAAGAAACTGAAAGCGAGCTAGAAGATATGACATTACATAAATTAGCTCTCATTGATGCCTCTACAGGCAAATATGAGGACATAAAAGTCGCGGACGACTACGTGTCGGTAATATCACTTACATTGGAGCTACAGGTAATTAAGTTTCCACTTTTCTACCATCCCACAAATTTCTAACACTTGCACTGTACCTGGTCTTATGGTTATTTTTCAACTTAGGACAAAGCCAAGGGTTCCGGCCGAGTTGGAGTGCATGCGGTGAGCCCATATGCGTCAGACTTAGCTCCCAAATATCTCAAAGATCATGGAATAGCATCCATTCCTAAGTCGGTCGCATATGGATACACAGCGTCAGGATATGGATACGTGCAAGACATGCCCTATGCTTACATTCATGAGTTCACTCGCACATCAATGGCTGGTAAGATAAGAAGATTCAAGGAAGGATATACAAGCCTATGGCAGAAGCTAGTTCGAGAACTGCCGGTCCAGATTCACTGCAACACACAAGTAACTGCAGTTAGACGAAGCATTTCTGGAGTCATCGTGCATACAAAAAATACTCAAGGACTAGTTGAACACTTGGAGTTTGACAAAGTTATCATATCAGGTTCTTTTCCTCTGAGTACCGGTAAGACATACAGATCATGGTGTCCACCAGACGACAAACAAGGTGTCTCCACCGGGATCATGGACTTGACTGAGCTTGAGGAGGAACTGTTCAGTAAAGTAGAAACAATTGACTACTACACAACAGTTCTGAAAATAAAAGGCCTGGAGCATATACCCAAGGGGTTTTACTACTTCGGCGAGTTCATGGATGACCCAGCGACCATTGGGCATCCTGTCGCAATGCAGAAATTCTATGACGATGCTGATGTTTTCCTTTTCTGGTCTTATGGAAACTCAAGGGATGTCATGGGACCAAGAGTAACTGACCTAGTCCTGGACGTAGTTAAGAACATAGGAGGCCAAGTTGAGAAAGTCGTGTTGCAGAGAAGATTTAAGTACTTTCCCCATGTCAACAGCCAAGGTGTTGATACAATTTTGCGTTTAAAGGTCCTAAGATAAGTGACCTTTCTTACGTATCTCTTGAATTTTACTTGACTCATAGCTATTTGTTTTCGTCACTCAGATATGAAAGATGGTTTCTACGAGAAACTGGAATCTGAACTGCAGGGTTCGATGAATACTTACTATGTCGGCGGTCTGATGGCCTTTGAGCTGACAGAGAGGAACTCGTGTTACGCCATGTCTCTCATGTGCAAGCATTTTGCGAGTGACAGTTCCACGCCGAGGTTTCCATATGTCAAGGTATGAGCCTGAGTAAAATTTAAGACAATGGTTGAATCAAATGTAACATGTTGCTGACAAGAAATAAATTATTTCACAGAGATTATTTACAATGATACCTGCAAACAGCTCAGTCAGCATGCCAAGGGACCTAGGAGAGCGTCCAGGAGTGAAGTTCCCCAACCTGAAATCATTGGATGCCTACTTGAAGTATTGGGGTGCTCATGAAACCACACGGGACACGACTCTCTATAACTGGCTAAATGAGGAAGGTGTGGTGATCAGCCAAAGGACTTATAGGGAGCTTGATGCTAATGCTGAGTGCATTGCTAGGAAGCTACTCACAAGCCAGAAACCTATGTTAAAGCCTGGGGATAGAGTGCTTCTGGTCCATGTTCCAGGTTTGGATTTCGTTGATGCTTTCTTTGGGTGTCTGAGAGCTAAAGTGTTGCCAGTTCCAGTGCTACCTCCAGACCCACTTCAGAGAGGTGGTCAAGCACTTCTAAAAATTGCGAATATTGCTGCATCATCTAAAGCAGTCGCCATCTTATCCACTGTTGGGTATCGCTTAGCTCTTCGAGCAGGTTCGGTGAAAAACTTAATCAAATTGACAGGGAACAATGAGAACGCTAAGTGGCCTAGTCTTCCATGGCTGAACACGGATTCTTGGGTCAAGAACTCCAGTAACGTGAAATTGGAAAGCAACATCGATCAGTCTGAATCTCGTCCTGAAGATATATGCTTTCTGCAGTTCACATCAGGATCAACGGGAGACGCTAAAGGAGTGATGATAACTCATGGCGGCCTAATCCATAATGTGAAACTGATGCGAGAAAGATACAGAAGCACATCGAACACAGTACTGGTAAGCTGGCTTCCTCAGTACCATGACATGGGGCTCATCGGAGGACTTTTCACAGCTCTGGTCAGCGGTGGATCAGCTGTCCTGTTTTCTCCGCTCACATTCATCAAGAACCCTCTGTTATGGCTTGATGTAATGAGTAGCCACAAGGGTACACACAGTGCAGGGCCAAATTTTGCGTTTGAGCTGGTTGTCAGGAGGCTGGAGGCTGACACGGCGAAGCTGAAAAACTATGACTTGTCGTCGATGATCTTCCTCATGATTGCAGCTGAGCCTGTGAGGCAGAAAACACTAAGACGATTCCTTGAGCTCACTCGGCCATTTGGGCTGTCTCAGGAGGTGATGGCGCCTGGGTATGGCTTGGCAGAGAACTGTGTTTTTGTCAGCTGCGCATTTGGAGAAGCTGAACCCATTACGGTTGACTGGCAAGGAAGAGTGTGCTGTGGATATGTTAAACAGGACAATCCAGATGTCGACATCAGGATAGCTGACCCAGAGACAGGCACTGAGCTAACGGAAGCTGGTAAAGAAGGAGAAATTTGGATCAGCAGTCCAAGTGCTGGCGTTGGCTATTGGGACAGGGAAGACTCAAGCAAGAAAACATTCCAAAATGAGCTCCAAAACATCCCAGGGAGAAGGTACACCGCCACTGGGGACCTGGGGAGAATCATAGACGGAAAGTTGTTCATCACTGGTAGGATCAAAGACTTGATCATAGTTGCTGGAAGGAATATCTACTCTGCAGACGTCGAAAAGACTGTCGAAAATTCATCTGAGTTCCTCCGCCCTGGCTGCTGCGCAGTAATTGGAGTTCCGGAAGAAGTCCTATCCTCGAAAGGCATTATGATACCAGAAAGTTCTGATCAGTTTGGCCTGGTGGTGATAGCCGAGGTCAGAGACGGAAAACCAATCAGCAAAGATGTGGTAGAGCTGATTCAGACTCGGGTGGCAGAAGAACATGGTGTCAGCGTAGCTTCAGTTAAGCTGATCAAGCCCCGGACCATAAGCAAGACCACTTCAGGAAAGATCAAGAGGTTCGAGTGTTTAGAGCAGTTCACTAAAGGTCAGCTCCAGCTAGCAATGGAGCCAATTGTTACCAACAAGTACTTAATGAGATCTTACACGACCGGAACGTGCAGGGATGGAAGCACTCCTAGACCTCATCTTGTAAAAACTTTTCAACTAGAACCAACACCGCATGACAGACCGCGAAACAGTGACATTGTTCAGTTCTTAAAGAGCTTGGTTTCCGAACAGACAAAGATACCCATCCAAAATGTTTCTGCTACTGAGAGCCTGGTGTCATATGGGATTGATTCGATAGGGGTGGTAAGAGCATCTCAAAAGCTGTCTGATTTCTTGGGTGTGCCTGTTGGAGCAGTTGACATTTTCACAGCGACCTGCATTGCAGACTTAGCCAACTTTTCAGAGACCCTTGTCCTGAAATCTAAACCTCAGTCTCAAAATGACTGCTCGACTACGCTACTAGAGCGAGACACGGAAGACACAGCTGGGGTAGAGATGGAGGTTTCCACTCTCCGGCAGCTGAGTATCTCCTTGCTCCAGCTTCCAGCCCTTGTGTATGTTGCATTTTTGCTTCTACTACCAGCTTATGTCTCCGTATCTGCATTTGGAAATGTGATCTCAACCATTCATTACCCCACGGATGGGACTCCATGGATGGAATATCTGATACCCTTGGCCTTAGCACCCCTTTGTTGGATCATGTGCATTTTCTGTACCTGCATCTCTATAGCCTTCCTAGGAAACTCATTTCTGAAACCAAATTACGCGCTGAGTCCTGAAATCTCCATATGGTCGCTGGACTTTGTCAGGTGGTGGGCGTTGTACAAGGCTCAGGACACCGCTTCAAAAACTCTAGCGGTGCATTTGCGGGGAACCGTCTTGCTCAACTACTGGTATGAGATGCTTGGAGCTAGGATTGGATCATCAGTTTTGCTTGACACGGTTGATGTCACGGACCCATCGCTCATCTGGATCGAGGATGGAGCTGTGATTGCTGAAGGAGCTTTGCTTCAAAGTCATGAGGTCAAGAATGGAGTACTGAGCTTCCTCCCAATCAAGATGGGCCGGAACTCGACTGTTGGACCTTACGCTGTGCTCCAGAAAGGATGCATTCTTGGGGAAGAGTCGGAAGTGGGTGCATTGCAGAAGGTTGATGCTGGCAAGACAGTACTCAAAAGAAGCAAAGCCCGCACTGCCCATAAGGTCAGTGATTCTCAGACTCGGTGTAACAGTGAAAAACAAGGACTGTACAATTTTACCATGTCTCTGTATCTTAATCTTGCAGGATGCAATTCCAACTAAAGAAGCTGGAGTTGAACCCATCTACCACCTTATGGGCGTCTACCTAGTCGGCTTCCTGAGCTCACTCTCAGCAGCTGCTGTCTACTTCCTGTACATATGGATGTCCCAAGTGCCGCCATCACTCCAGCATTTCGCATTTGCGTGTGTCTCTGGTGCCTTTCACTGGATCCCATTCTCCGTCTTGGCCTACACCATTACATTCTCAAATTTTTCTTCCAACCCATTTCAGTTTGCTGCACTGACGGCGGCCGCATACTTGGCCCATGGCCTAACCCTCACCTTAGTTACCTCCATTGTCTCTCATTTGTTGGCTGACAAGCCAGACGTCAAAAACTCCCACCTCAAAACTTGGCTGAGACACCGTTTAACAGTCTCCTGTCACCTACGATTTGCCAGGCTTTTATCTGGAACAGAAGCCTTCTGCTGGTATCTGCGCCTCCTGGGCGCCAAAGTAGGGAAGCACTGCTCCATCAGAGCCATCAATCCCATCTCTGACCCGGAACTCGTCATAATAGGTGCTGGTGTACACTTAGGAGACTTCAGCCGAATCATTTCCGGATTCTACGCTTCCAAAAGCTACACCAGAGCTAACATTGAGGTGCAGGACAACTCTGTGGTTGGCAGCCAGAGCATAGTGCTCCCCGGTTCAGTTGTACAAGAAAATGTTGTCCTTGGTGCTCTCTCGGCTGCTCCAATGCACTCAGTCTTGCAAAGAGGAGGTGTTTACCTTGGTTCAGAAACTCCAGTTATGATTAAGAACACGATGCACTCTCTGGATGAGAGGATCGAAGAGATGGATGTTAAGTACAAGAAGATCATCGGCAACCTTGCAGCCAATCTGGCTGTTACAACCCTCAAAGTCAAGTCCAGGTACTTCCACCGTATTGGGGTAAGCGGGAAAGGGGTGCTGAAGATGTACGATGTCATACAAGGCCTGCCAGAACACAAAATCTTCGGCCCTGGAAAGAGGTACCAGATTATAATCAGACACAGCAACAGCCTGAGCTCCGACGATGATGCAAGGATTGATGCAAGAGGTGCAGCTCTAAGAATTCTGGCAGATGGCCTAGGTGAGAACAATAGCTCTTCATCGATCCTGGACTTGACCCTGAAGACGGGCAATGCTTTCTATGCCAGGACAATAGCGGACTTTGCCACATGGCTCGTGTGCGGACTGAAGGCGAGAGAGGAGCATGTTAGGAGATCGCCGCATGTTGCTGAGGCAGTGTGGGCATCCCTCCGCAAAGCTGACTCATTTTCTGAGCTTCATTACTACTCAAATATCTGCAGGCTCCTGAGGTTCATCGATGGGTCCGAGATGTATGTGAAGTTCAAACTGAGGCCTTATGATCTGAGCATAACTGAAGAGTGTGGGAAGGTAGAGCCAACCGGGATTTTACCACCTGAAACTGGAGCAATTCCAAGAGATGAAAATGACACCAGGCCGTGGTTGTTCCTAGCTGATGAGTTCCAGAGCCGTGTTGACTCCTCTGATGGGGTTAGATACATATTACAACTCCAGTTCAGGCCAGTTCCGGATGATAAATCGGTTCAGGACATAGTACTTGACTGCACAAAGCCATGGGACGAACAGGAGTTCCCACATGTGGATGTCGGAGAGATCCATATTGATCAGAATCTCTCCAGCAGAGAGTCTGAGGAGCTAGAGTTCAACCCATTTATCCGCAGCAAGGAAATAGATGTTGTCCGTGCAACATCCTGCACTGAAAGTGCTTCCATTGACCATGGCCGTTCCTTGATCTATGAAATCTGTCAGCATGTTAGAAATGGGGAGCCCCTTCCAGAAGCGTGGAGGGTGTTTCTGAATCAGTCAGACGTCAAACTAAACCTTTCTGGCTGCCCAATGGCGGCCGTGATAAAACCAAGTCGCGTGCAGGAGGTAACACTGGCAAGAACTCGGTACCAAAGTTTATGGGCAATGCTAGTTCAGCCGGTTCTACAAACATTTGTACCTCACTTTCTCCTCGTGTTGATCCTCTATGGGCCGGTAGCCTTGGTTCTGCAGCTGAAGGAAAGGAGTTTGCTCCATCTCTATGGCCTGCTGCCTTTGCTATGGGTCGTAACAGGAGCATTGGCTGGACTGGGGAGTTCTGCAGCCAAATGGGTATTGGTGGGAAAGAATGGAGAGGGCGAAACTGTCCACATGTGGAGTTGGGCTGTGTTCATGGACACAGTCTGGCAGGCGTTCAGAACACTAGTGGGAGATTACTTCATGGACATGACAACAGGGTCAATGTTTTACCTACTTTGGATGAAGCTGATGGGATCCAAGATCGACATTAACCATGGCACTTATGTGGACAGCGCTGGAGCTCTTTTAAACCCTGAAATGGTGGAAGTGGAGGCCGGAGGTTGCATAGGAAGGGAAGCTCTGCTGTTTGGGCATATATACGAGGGCGACGCTGGGAAGGTGAAGTTTGGCAAGATAAAGGTAGGAGAAGGAGGGTTTGTGGGGAGCAGGGCTGTGGTCATGCCTGGGGTTAGAGTGGAGAACTGGGGAAGCCTAAGTGCCTTAACTCTAGCCATGAAGGAGGAAATCATCAATTGCAGGTAGAAATGATTGATCCTGCCAACGGCTAAAAGCTATGGTTGTCCCATTATATATATATATATCGACTGTAACAATATCTCTGTAGCTCACATCCTGTTTCTGCTCTTACTCATGAATACTCAATAAAATTATCAGTCTCATTCTCACCCGCTGCTTGCTGACTATATACTTGACTCATCCAAGAAAGCTGATACTGATGTAAGAACCTAATTATCAAATCAACTCATGGATGATGCTGGGCAATGACTTTGCACAGGAGAATCTTGTCTTGTATATGTAAAAGCCAGGGTCACCATTATAATTAGACACTACTGGGATACCTCTTCCATGTACCGCCGATCAAAGGTCGCATTCTGCTCAATCCTTATAACTGTCCATCCGCATTTCGCAGCAACTAAGAACGCCTGCAGCTGTTGCTCAGTCAGGCCATGGGTTGTTCCAGTTTAGAATTGAGATTATGCAGCTCGTTTTCTAACTACTGAACTTGCTTAACTCCTCACTGTAGTGCTTAATTACTATATTGCATTTAGATTACTTTAGCAATGACTAGTCATACAAAGAACAGGAGGACTCACAGAAGGATTGAAAATAGGGTAATCTTGAACAACAAGGTGCGAAGGCGCACCAGGAGAAGCAATTGGTACTTTCACCACCACCTCCACCACCACCCATTTTAATGACATCGGTACTAATGTTGGGTGAACTCCTTGCATGGAAAATAAACTGATAAAGTGCTGCATTTCTGTATTGTAGAATGTGAAGAGAGAAAAAAAATAACCTGAGAGCAAAAGCCACTTGTTGAAGACGATGATGTTTGTGTTATGAATGCTTTTACAACGAATTCTGTATTGAAACTGCCGGCCTTTTCGTTGGTTAATATAAACCCAACTACACCTGAAAACTGATGAAAGGGAAAGTAAGGCTGGGAGCTTAATAACCAACCACATTAAAACACCAAGCAAAAAGGTGTTGGCAGGTCATTTTAATAAATTCTAAACTATGATACTCCATTTTTTCTGTTCTAGGACATGCTCATTTCATTTGGGATCATGAAACAGGCAGCATCAGAATAAGACAACAGAGTATATAAGTTAACCGACCAAACATGAGAACAACATGGACTCTGATTTGTATGCAAATTCTTACCAGGAGGAGGATGGAGACTGTTCATCAGATTAAAACTGTCAATTATTCAGCTCTCAACCGGGAGAAACGGCAGAAATGTTGAGTTCAGTGCACACATGGAAATAAAATGCGTCTCCAAAACTGAATTTACATTACCCAGTGAAAAATATAATTAAGGGAAAAGGATTAGTAATGGAGCTGAACTGAAGTTTCAACCTTGCCATGCTGCCATTGTCCTGCACTTCTTAAAAAGACATCGGCGTTAACATTGGCAAGCTGTAGATAAAATAAACCCACAATCCTCCCCATATAATATAAATATAAAGAGAAAAATAAACAAAATTGATCGAGCTTGTTGTGACAGTGACAGAAGAGCAACAAGCCAACAACAAGGGTAACTCAAACGCTACAAGGGTTAATACTGCAAAATGTGAATCCTTTATTTTTCTTTCAAATATATGGCATACGGCACTCATTTCAAACAGACCCATATTTTTGAATTTAAAACCTGATCCAAAACGAGCATGAGCTGGTCCTCGTCTCCTTCTCATCTTTTTGAGAGCTTCAGGGCTATCACAATTCATGGGCCTTTCAGAACAAGTGTACTGTGGGGAGGAAGAGTATTTGATATATTCACACCCAAGTTATCTTCCGTTCTGTGGAAGATGTTGGATAGATTGACATTCTGATTGCATTTTGTGTTGACTTCAAGCAACTGGTGACAATTTTTGTGCACGCGGTACGAGCCTCGGTTCTGATTTCAGCTGTGGAAGGTTACCTATTCCATGAATCAAGAGGCACAACATTAGGGTCTCCAAAAATATCTCAATCCAAATATACTAATATTTCATATGAATCTTTTGCCGGGTTGCTTTGGTGGGTATATGTAATATCAATTCAATTGTTCTTTTTACTATCATTAGAAACGAAGCATTTACCATCATCTCTCTCTGATTTTCTCCTGCTACGCCATAAAAGACGGATAGGTGTTCCATTGAACCCTGCATCTGTGCGAAGTTGTTTTTCCATATAACGCCGGTAAGTGTCAGGGAAAAGTTTGGCATCGTTGACAAAGAAAACAAATGTGGGTGGCCTGATGGCAGCCTGCCAAAGAATGAAAAAACAGAAAAATAAGCGAAGCCTTGCAACAAAACTCTCGACAAAAAAAAAAAGAGAAGTCTCGGCAACATGAGTTGTATGTACACTTCTGTCGATGGCTGTCATGCCGAAGAGTTAGATAAAACATTGTTACACATTATTATAAAAGTTTAAAACACCTGTCAAGCGGTAGAATGTAATATATTTAACTAGACTTATGCGAGTACACAGCCTTAAAATATGTATTCCAACACATTACTAAGGAAACATTCTGTACCTGAGTGCAGTAGTATACACGCCCTCTCTTTCCACCACGCGACCTTGGAGGAGACTTAAAAGCCATTGCTTCCTGCACCACTTGATTAAGTATGGCTGTACTTAATCTTCGTGATCTTTCCTTTTCAACTGCTGTAGCAGCATCAATTATCCTGAAATATAGTAGACATTATTTTGATTGATTGAGCACCGTATGCAACTCGTACTCTCTAAAAATAATAACAAAAGATGTAGGGACATGTATAGCATAAAAAGTAACCAATACAAAACAGATTACACTGATAGATTACTAATTTAAAGATCATGGCTTTCGGCTTTCAGACAACTAGCATACTTCACATTATTTATCATACATAATCTGAATACACTTCATTCGACAATCACTTAAGCATGTACTGTGCCTTGGCCCAAATGCTTGTATTAAATCCTCATATTGCTAGTGTCACAGCTTGCAAATGTAAACAATGGGCCTCAGGGGTCCAGTCTAAGTGGAAGGAACTGGGTAGAGCAGACAAAGACTCAACCAAACAGGGCTCAGTTCTAGTCAAAAGTGTAAACGATCAGTCGACTGACCACGAAGGCTCACCAAGGTGTTTAGATTATATCATGGCACTTGGTTGGTGTTTAGATTATATCAAGGTGTTTAGATTATATCATGGCACTTGGTTGCGTTCACCTCTAAATTAACAAAGGAAAATTTTAAAATAAAAAGCATACGAAGATGGATTTCATGAAAAGACCATTTCTTCACCTATGTTTCAATTTAAGCTCCTAGTTAGCAGAGGTCACTCAAGTTGTTTCTCTAAAACTGGGCTAACAACTGAGCAACGCTAAAGATTAACCATTGTACAGGTAGTTACTAAAATCAGATAGAGGGGCACAAACTTACTTCTGTACACTGTTTCCAGAAATTGCAGTTGAGTATACAACAGGTGCCCAATCAAGAATCCGGAGCTTCGACCTGATATCCTCCTCGTAAAAAGTGGCAGACTGTTGATTCTTGTTCGGGATAGTATCCCATTTATTAACAACGATGAGACAGCCTTTACCCTCCTTTTCTATCCTTTCAGCAATCTTGAAGTCCTGAAACATTAATAATTGGACAAACAGCATATTGTACAAAAGTGTCTGAGCTATGAAGCCATTTTACCAGATACATTTCAGAGGCTTGTACAGATAAACCAAAAGTATTCTTAGTATGTAGTAAAAAAATCTGGAACTTTTCGTAGTCGTCAGAAACACACTACTTCGCAAAAGAGTTTGCAACATGGTAACCTTTTAGTTGGTGATGTAACTTATCTCCTGTCTTGCATGAATTCAATTTTACATATGATGTGTAACCTTTTCAATAGGTCAAAACTCACTAATAGTACTAAATAGACAGTAATGTAATATAAATATTGCAATATTAAATACCTGTTCTGTAATACATGACATAGCCTCTATGACTAGAGCCACAACATCAGACCGCCGAACTGCTCTGAATGCTCGATTCACGGATAAAGCCTCTGTTATGCTGCCAGACGAGGCAACTACCGCCCTTCTTCGGATACCGGCAGTGTCAATCAACCGGAATTTCTGAAGAATAGGAGACTGATTACTAAATATGGAATTCTTATGAGGACTTTACAAAGTGTAGTTGGGAGCCAAGAGCCCCAATCAGGTGAAATAGAGTTAATGCGAAAAAAAGACAAATACAAAATATACAACCAAAAAAACAGCACTTTGTCCCATCATAACACAAGCATACACTTGCTTCCGAAAACTAGAAATCTAATTGCCTTTACCACCTAAAAGTAAAAAGGTAAAAGATCACTAAAACTCTGTATGCAATCCTGACGAATAATATTACAAGAGTACTCAGTGATGTGGGCTTATTCATCTTTTAGGCATTCAGATATCGTGAGAGTCTATACCTTTTCACCGCAGTGAAAGCCAACTACAGAGGGAACTGGCATCAAATAGTTCAACCAGTTACTAGGATGATGATATTTGACCAAACAATAAAAAACCAAGCAACAAATAATGGAATACAACATGCCTACTTGTCATAACCGCTAGTATTTGTGTTTCTACTGCTCCGTGTTAAGACTAGAAAGCCAGGACACGACCACCTCTCGGCATGAGATGGGAAAGAAATATAGAGAAGAATAATTTTAATAATAATAATATGTGACTGCATACTAAATTCATCCGACCTGGCCATCTGCTCCAGTAAATTCAGTGTCAATAGCATCACGAGTAGTGCCGCTGATAGGACTAACAATGGTCCTTTCCTCCCCGATCAAAGCATTCAGAATACTACTCTTTCCAACATTTGGCCGACCCACGATAGCTATTGCTGGCACATAACTCTCTTCATCGATGAAACTTTCAAATTTCTGTAATAAAACAGAATATTCACACGTTTATATAGTAATTAGAAAACAAGCCTGCTGTTGAGGATCATAAAGCCCGAATTTCTGACAAAGGTTACAACATGTAGATTGTTGACGATCAATTACCAAGAAAGTTTCCAAGTAACTGGGTCATGAAACCAGATCTCAGATACTGAATTACATGTACATTATCACACATGATTACAGTGTGTTTGCATTTAGTCTTCCAGATACAGATTAAACTATTAAAGTAAACAAAAGCTGCCTTTGTACCTCAATCTTATTGAGGCCTGAACAAACAAGATCTAGAAGCTCTCCTGTTCCAGTCCCGGAGACGGCAGAAATAGGGAGTGGGGTAAACCTAATAATAAAGACAGAAGGCTTTTTAATGATTATTAAAACTCCCTATGGAACAAACTAAGGGTCTGCTCTTTTGACATGAACTGAAACTGAACTGAACTGAACAGAAAATTTAAAATTAATTAATTAATTACATTTGCATATTA
>JAWWMW010000460.1:22601-37443 GCA_035048345.1 Echeveria elegans
ATTGATTTGCGTCTTTAGTTTTCTGTGCCTTGAAGCTAAATTGGGCCTGAACTTCGGGTGCGTACGCGGACCTA
The DNA here is from genome assembly GCA_035048345.1 of Echeveria elegans. Classification (NCBI taxonomy): domain Eukaryota; kingdom Viridiplantae; phylum Streptophyta; class Magnoliopsida; order Saxifragales; family Crassulaceae; genus Echeveria; species Echeveria elegans. Next base: position 22,676 of record JAWWMW010000460.1, read on the forward strand.
GTATGGTCCGCGTGTAATTCCTTGGACGTCCGTGTTGAACTCTCTGAGCAATTTCTCCTTTTCACGCGGACTACTACGCGGACGTAGGGTCCGCGTGGTCTTCTCTTCACAGGTCCGCGTATGCTCTCTGAGACTTTTCATCATTTCACGCGGATATGTACGCGGACCTCATGTCCGCGTGATCCTTGTACTCAGCTCCTTTCTCTTGCTTGCCTTGCTTGATGTTCTTAGCTCCTTAATAGGCTTGATTTACTTCGTTTTCTTCCCGTGTGGTCTTTTAATACCTGCACAATAAACACTACCCAAACGTAATAATTCATCGTGAAAGTTTACTTAAAAACGCGGGATTATTTGATTTAATGGACCGTATAAATACGTTCATCACTTAACTCTTGAAAGTAGTAATGTATGATTTCTTTATTTATTTCAGGAGCAGAAGCTTAGGGAGGAAATCCATCAGCTCAATACTGAGCTAGAAAAGCAAGATTCATTCATTGAGGATCGACAAAAAAGTATTGCTGCCCTAGAATCCCATCTATCTCAATCTCGAGAAGGCTTTCGTGTTCATAAAGCAAGGCGAGATGAGTTACAAGATGAGCGAAAGTAAGCAATTGAATCTCATATTTCCCTCTGTTGTATTTAATGCAGCAACAACTAATAATTTTCCGTGTCGCCTAGGAACTTGTGGGGCAAAGAGAATGCATTGATTTCCGATCTCGAAAAATTGAAGCAAGAAGTTGTGAAGGCTGAAAAGAGTCTTGACCACGCCACCCCCGGTGTAAGTGGCTCCTTTCGTAACTATTTCAAACTTTTAACTGAAAGCACGCAAGTAATATATATGTGATACGGTCAAAATCAGTACGTCCATTCCTGTTTCGTACTTTTGAACTATTTGGAGTACCATCTCTCACATATTTTTTGTTATTCAGTTGGAAACATTATTGACGTAAAGACGTGATATAAATAAAGGCAATAACAGAAATGGTTTCCTTAATTTTGACTCTAACTATAAGATGTACCTTGCATTGCTCTTCACACGATAAGAATTTTACCGACTTTGAAATGTGGTTAATTTAACTGTCGACCCAATCTGGCATGTTATGTTTTAACTATTGTAGATTTCTCAGGTTCCAAACTACGTCAGAATGAGGTCCTAGTGTGGTCATTTTTGGACATGCTTTGTACTATTTGGGTACTGATGACTTCTATGTCTGGTTTTTTTGGTATTATGGACAGGATATCCGGAGAGGCCTGAATTCTGTTCGGAGGATATGCAGAGAGTATAGCATTACAGGTGTATTTGGTCCTGTATTTGAGTTACTTCAGTGCGATGAAAAGTTTTTCACTGCCGTTGAAGTAACTGCCGGAAATAGGTACACATGGAATGGGCCATATGTGTGTATTATCATCTTATCATGATATATGAGTTATTTGAGTTGATCGACTTACTGACTTTGCTTCTTTGTTCTCTCTCCTCCAAGTACAGTTTATTTCACGTAGTTGTCGAAACTGATGACATTTCTACCCAAATCATTCGACATCTCAATGCACAGAAAGGGGGTAGAGTTACTTTCATACCCTTGAATAGAGTTATGGCTCCACGTGTGACATATCCTCAGAGTTCTGATGTGATTCCATTGTTGAAGAAACTGAGGTTCTCGTCCAATTTTGAACCAGCATTTGGCCAGGTTATTTCTGTCTGTGACATTGATCTCGCTTCTTGTTTTCAAAAGCAAATATACAAACATGGATGTGTGTATAACTCACTCTTCAGTCTCTGTATGTTGTCTGACGACATGCATGGAATTTTATGATTTGCAAGAAGCTCTATGATCTTACCATCCTTGCTCTATATTTCCATTTGTGTAGGCCGCTCATGTCATCCATTTCACCAGTGGCCATGAGCAAGACAGCTTCTCATTATCTGATATCTTTTCTTTTCGGCAGGTATTTGGTCGAACGGTAATATGTCGAGATTTAGATGTGGCTACAAAAGTAGCGCGTAATGATGGTTTGGACTGCATAACTTTAGAAGGTTTGTTGGACATATTAGTGTATGTAAACTTTAGATGTGGCAATCAGCATATGCTTCATGTATATTCAATTTCTTCTGTTTCAACAGGTGATCAAGTGAGCAAGAAAGGTGGTATGACTGGAGGGTTTTATGATTCTAGGCGCTCAAAACTAAAGTACATGAACATAGTTAGGCAGAATACTAAAGTGATTGAATCGAAGGAAGAAGAGCTTGATAAAGTTAGATATCAGCTTCATGATATCCTTTTCCTATGCTGGCTTCTTGGCTGAATGTTTGGAAACTTGAATTATTTGGCAGGCCACTGTCTTTATTTTCACCTTGCTTCCCACCTAAACTTCTAACTTGTCTTTTGGTGTGTCTTCCTTAAGTGTATTTTACAGATAGATAAAAAGATTACTGAACTCCTCACGGAGCAGCAGAAAATTGATGCTGAACAAGCTCATGATAGGTCTGTTTTGGAACAGTATAAGCAAGACATTGTGAACGCTAATAAGCAGAAGCAATCCATTTCTAAAGCCCTTGCAAGGAAGGTAAGCCTCTCGATGTTGCTTAGATTGTTACTCGGGAGTTGGGACGCTCAAGCCTTGTGAAACTGGAAATAATTAGATCTAGTGCGCTTGAACTATATGTTTCTCGAGTCTTTATGAGCAGTGTTAATAATGGTTTTGACCCTCTGACCACCCTGCAACTCACAGGAAAAGATGCTTTCAGATGCTCAGTCTCAAATCGAACAGCTCAGGGCAAGTATTGCCTTAAAAAGAGCTGAGATGGGCACGCAGCTCATCGATCATTTAACCACTGAGGAAAAGGACCTTTTGTCCCGATTAAACCCAGAAATAACTGATTTAAAGGAGAGGCTTGCTGCTTGCAGGATGGAGCGATTGGAGGTTTGTTGAGTCAGATTTTTAACCAAAACCAGTATAGGTTTTTTGTGCTGCCATTCTCTGATTTCTCATCTCACATTATAGATCGAAACAAGAAAAGCAGAGCTCGAAACAAATCTTACGACTAATCTTGTAAGACGGAAACTCGAATTGGAGGCCATAATATCATCCGAGGATGATGATGCACTGCAAGCAGATGCTGAAATAAAGAAACAAGAACTGAAGGATGCTAAATCATTGGTCTCCGACCTTACTCAACAGTTCCGAAGTGAGTGGATATGAACTGTGTAATTTCATTTTAATTGTGTGATTATTATATTTGTCATTTGATTCTGAAATCTTTTTGTATAGAATTGTCTGATGGCATCGATGAAAAAACCAAGCAGCTCAGAGATATAAAAAAGGAAAAGAGTATTCTCAAGGTAATTTAGGGCTTTGACACTAAGAAGTAGTGCATTTATATGCAGCCTTTAATATGACTGCTCATTTTCCATGCAGAATAAGGAAGACGATTATGAAAGAACTCTTCAGGAGGAAGCAAAAGAGCTTGAACAATTACTCAATAAGAGAAATCTTCTGCTTGCAAAACAAGAAGAATACTCAAAGAAAATAAGAGAATTAGGACCACTGTCGGCAGATGCTTTCGAAACGTATAATTCCTAATTTGATATACTTTTATGTTTCAAATCTTATGTGTTTTCTGTTTGTTGATTGACAGTTACACTTAGGAACTGCATATCCTCTATTCAAACTTTTGGTATAAAAGAATTAGCTCATGTACATATGCTATTGCTATATAGAGATGGGAGATCATATTTTCTAAAGCTATGATAATTCACCAAAAACTGTATTGGATAAAAATTATACACAGCTGACTTTTTATTTGTGTATTTTTCATGTCAATAGTAGTGCCTGTGTGAAAGAGTTTAATGGACCTAAAATCTGAAAATTATAAATGTACATATATGTAAGCTGGTAAACCTTAACATGCACCTATCGTGCTTTAATGTATCAATAAAACCTCTTAATATGTGGTAAAAGATGACTATCGAGTTGATGAATTGTCGTGTTTTTTTAGTATGTAGTAAATTACAATCCCTTATTACTGTACTTTTTTTCCTTTTCGCTTTTCATATGAAAAATGCAGTATCCATTATTGCCTTTTAGTTTATAAATTTCAACTATATAAATAGGTATAAGCGGAAGAGCATAAAGGAGCTGTATAGAATGCTTCACAAGTGCAATGAGCATCTGCAACAGTTCAGTCATGTGAATAAGAAAGCTCTAGATCAGTATGTTAACTTTACAGAGCAACGAGAAGAACTACAAAGACGGCAAGCTGAACTTGATGCAGGCGATGAGGTAAAAATCCTTGTTTCCTAAATTGCTTTCTATGGATTTTGATTTTTGAGGACAGATAAATGAAAGTCGTGCACCCAATCCATGTGTGTATTGATCTCAGAAAATCAAGGAGCTCATAACAGTTCTTGATCAAAGGAAAGATGAATCAATAGAACGGACATTCAAGGGTGTTGTCAAGCACTTCAAAGATGTGTTTGCTGAACTTGTACCAGGTGGCCACGGTACACTGACAATGCTAAAGAAAAAGGTTTGGGTCCATTTTGTATGGTTACTTTACAACTTGGTTAATGGCACCTTATTTTTCCACATGCCCGGTATGTTACATGTTTCAAGTCGCTTGTTTGTTCTATATTTGGCATGAGTAGTGATAGCTGGCTGCTTGCTTCCAAACAGTTGAGGTGTGGTCTCTGTGTCTGCAGGATGGTCACCATGGCGATGAAGATGATGAAGACCAACCACGTGAAGTAGACACTGGGGGCAGGGTTGAGAAATACATAGGTGTCAAAGTGAAGGTATTACAACCCTATATATTTATAATCTCGTCTTAGCTAAGTAGAATTCTGTCTTTTTTGTTTTTAATTGCTTTGTTTTGGCATCATCTTAATAATGCTCTCTGCAGGTGTCTTTCACTGGACAAGGAGAAACACAATCAATGAAGCAGTTATCTGGTGGTCAAAAAACAGTGGTTGCCTTGACACTCATATTTGCCATACAGAGGTGTGATCCAGCACCATTCTACCTTTTCGATGAGATAGATGCCGCGCTGGATCCTCAGTACAGAACTGCTGTTGGAAGTATGTTCTTAGATTCTCTTTATATTTCCTGTTTTATATGTATCTTTATAGTCCCTGTTACTTTTTTCCTCTTACTTAGCTACGCTGCTACGGTTATATAGATTTGTTGGTATCGAGAGAACAGAAAAATTATTTGCTTGGACTTGAGATTTGCAGCATTCATTAATTAGTTTGCCAATAGTATGAAAGAAGAAAATTGCTGCTACAGACTTGGCTCGGACTGAAATTAAGCTGGGAACCTGACTGTACTTGTTGACCTACTGCGCAGATATGATTCGCCGTCAGGCTGATGTGGAAAACACCCAATTCATAACTACAACATTTCGTCCTGAGCTTGTTAAAGTTGCTGACAAGATATATGCAGTGTCACATAAAAACAGGGTCAGCCACGTCAGTGTGGTATCTGAAGATCGCGCGTTGGAATTCATTGAACAAGATCAGTCGCATAACTGAAGGTTCTTGCAAGCAATCTATCTTCTGGATATAATGTTGAGTAATTTTAAGAACACTTCCAAGGGGCTATAGCCCTTCATAGCTATCGAAGTGGAATTTATTGACTGTATTTAACTTTAAACCAAGTGGTATGTGTTATGTTCTGTTTGAACCAGTTCCTTTTTTTTTTTGTACATCTCATCAGACTCGTCTCGTATAGAATTTGGCTGGAGATTTTACTCTCCCAACAGCTGTATCACATTGTTTCTTTTAAATAACCATTTGCGCAAATTACATACCAGAAACAGAATCATCAACCCAAAAAAAAAATCAATAAAAATACATATCCAATAGAACATAAAACCACAACTCGATTAATTTTATTATTTTAAAGCTAATTAAGATGGGATTTTGAAATGATGTTAATTCGCATGAAATGCCTAATTTATGTATATATTGTTTACGTAGTGAAAAGGGAAGCGAATCCCTAATTAAAGCAAAGGGAGAAAGAACAAAAAATAGAGTAGCATTTACCACAGACGCGGAAGACGAAGACCTCACCTCACCTCAGTAGACGACGACGACGACCTTTCGCTTTCCTCTCTCTCGACTCTGTCCCCTGGCGGCGATCCTCTCTCGACCGCCTCCTCTCCTCGTTTATTGAATTTCATTATACGCTCCTCCGCTTTTTCTACGCCTCACCCAATCGTATCTAGTACCTTCTCGCTCGCTCGTCATGACTCTCATCACTCCTGCTCCCGCTGATGATGTAAGTCCCCCCACTCCTACCTGCTGTTTCCCGGATTGTCGCTTTCGCTACTCATCTCTTTCCCCTCTCATTTATCTTACTTTTTTCAACCTTCCACTTTTTTCCCGCCTTACAAACTTCCCTGTGGTGTTTTTCTTTACACATTCACTCGATTAGTTTTCTGTCCGGAAAGTATATCATGTAGTTTCATTTGAGTATTGTTGATGCCATGACGTTGTTCATTACTTTATTCTCAGCAGCAGCAGCAGCAGCAAGCAGATGAAGGGATGTTGGTGCCACTTTTGGTTGATGACCCTCAGCCTATGGGAGGTAGCTTCCCTTTGCGTCTCACTAGTGTTTTTGTTTTTGTTTGTTCAAGTGACAGATGAAACTTGTCATGCCCCATCCAATGCTTACTTTGTTTTTTTTTCTCTTACACTACTCATACGTGTACCCAATTGACATGAGTTTCAATTTAGTCGACTTTTTCAGGCAGCATTCCCTAATCTAAATCAAACCTTCAACTATTGTCTTTGTTCTCGATTATTCTGTTATTGATTTTTGATTAATTAGAATGTTACTTTTGCTTCACACAATCATTGACTCGTCCCATGGTAATAAAGCTGTTGCAGTTACTTTTGTTCCCTTTTGGTTGTGAGTTGTGACTACGCACGTCAAGTTGGCCTAACCTGTTACAAAGAATAATCAATTTGTGTTTATAATACCACAGATGTGCAAAAGCCAGAGGTTCCGAATAGTGTAGAGAATCCTACAGCAGAGGAGCCTTCCTCTTCAAGGTTTAACTGGAGGGTTGAAAACTTTATCAGGCTCAATGTGAAAAAGCACTTCTCTGATACTTTCTCAGCTGGTGGCCACCAGTGGTACTGCTCTTTCCTCCCACCACATGTCTCGTGCTGTTTATGTTTTATATTTGAGTCTAAGCATTTTTGTTCTCAGGCGCATACTTGTTTTCCCAAAAGGAAACAATGTTGATTATTTGTCCATTTATCTCGATGTTGCTGATTCAGAAGACTTGCCACATGGTTGGAAGATTTATGCCCAGTTTACTTTAGCAATTGTCAACCAGATAAATGCAAAGTACACTATTCTAAAAGGTAACTTGATCGAGTCTCAATTGTTTCGTCAGCTTCAAAATATAGTTTTCTTCCTGTACTTAGAACCTTATTTGCAGGTGAAGTCTCATTGTATTTGTTCATTGAAAATTTGTATTTCCTTGTCAATGTAATGACTTTGGACTCCATTGCAACTGGTGCACTGCTTTCTGTTGCAAACTGTCTCTCTTTGCAGAAGCTCGACACCAGTTCAATGCAAGGGAGAGTGATTGGGGCTTCACATCGTTTATGCATCTCAGCGAGCTGTATGATCCTGCCAAAGGGTTTATTTTGGATGATACAATTTTAGTTCAAGCTGAGGTTGTTGTGCACCAAATGATTGATTACATGGCATATGACTCCAAAAAAATGACTGGTTATGTGGGCCTTAAAAATCAAGGGGCTACATGTTACATGAACTCTCTTCTGCAAACTCTTTACCACATTCCATACTTCAGAAAGGTTGATCTGTAGCCCAAACCAAATGGTTTCTGTAATAATGTTCATGCTAAATATTTGACATGTATTTTTCTTTATGTTTTCTAGGCAGTGTATCATATGCCTACAACTGAAAATGATTTACCATCTGGAAGCATTCCGTTGGCACTGCAATGCTTATTTTACAAGTTACAATATAATCTGAGCAGTGTCGCGACAAAGGAGCTGACAAAGTCTTTTGGATGGGACACATACGACTCTTTCATGCAACATGATGTTCAAGAGCTTAACAGGGTTCTATGTGAGAAATTGGAAGATAAAATGAAGGTATTTTAATACTATGTCACCCATTTAGTGGTCTTTTGTTTGTCTGTAATTCGGTTCGTTTGATCATTTCAACATGACCCAGGGGACTGTCGTTGAAGGAACAATTCAGAAGTTATTTGAAGGGCATCATATGAATTACATCGAATGCATCAATGTTGACTGCCATTCCAACAGAAAAGAGTCATTTTATGGTAAGATGCAAATCAACTTATTTTCAGAATAATAATTATGTGAACTTTTGAATGGACTAACTTGTGCTTCTGGGCGGCAGATATTCAGCTTGATGTTAAAGGTTGCCGTGATGTGTATGCATCTTTTGACAAATATGTAGAAGTGGAACGCATGGATGGGGTTAACAAATACCAGTCTGAGCAATATGGGTTGCAGGTCAGTCGTTAAATGGGCAGCTTCTCTTGGCATGTGTTACTCTTTTCGGGTTTGCTTCATATTAACAACGACATAGAGTTGTTTCTATTGATCAAATCTGTAAAAAATCTAAAAAGTTGTGTGGTAATACTGAGTATAACTTATCTTCTTCTTTGAGTTTTGATAGTTGTATAATTGAATAGATTGTCTGGTGTTGGTCGTGTATTAACATATCTGACAGGCCTAAAAAACATTGTTTAACGTTTGGCATAGAATATTATAGAATGGCTGTGACCATCATCATTATACTGAACATAATGCTAGAGATACTGTCTAACAATAGGGTTCATCATTATTATAACCATTGTATGATATGCTCTATTCCAATCATTCTAGGATTTTTGGTTGTTGTAAAATGGGTAAAAGACATCTATTGCTATAACTAAAATGCATGTTAGGTAATTGCGCTAATTGTCTGGCGGCATGTCCTTGCATTTTGTATCCCCATGTTCATTTGGGTTTGAATGTTGTGCATTGTGGTGTTTGTTCTGATGTGGTTATGAAATTCCAGGATGCAAAAAAGGGTGTCTTGTTTATTGACTTTCCTCCTGTTCTTCAACTTCAATTGAAACGTTTCGAATATGATTTCAACCGTGACATCATGGTAAAGGTAAGTTCGTCAGTTAACCCATCGAGTCACTACCCATCAATAGGCTATTGTCTTGTGAATACGTGGCGACAACTACATAATATACCGAATTTGACCATCTAGTTTGTCTGGATTCTAGATTGTCATGATAGTCGGATTTATTTATTTATAATATTTCATGAGACATGATATCTGGTTTTGTCTCGATTCTTACATGGATGCCAGACTTAAGTTTTTTATTATATTTGTGAGATATGCTATCTCGTTTACCTGGATTCCTGGTTCATATTTCTTTTGAGCTTGGTTGTATCATATTGTAGCCTCCTGATTTGAAACGTTTCTGATACACTTCGTCAACATTCTGCTCACATGCCAGTTCCTGTTTTTCATGTACATTCTTCAGATAATGTTTTTTTTTCTTTTTCTTCATTCGTATCTTTAGAAATTATCGTAGACCTCATTAAGATGTACCTCGGTTGGTATTTATTGATACACCACCCACAGAGAGCATTTATCTTCTATACCTTGCTACTTTTGCAAAGCCTTTGATCCTTTCTTGAGAATGTACGCAGTGCATAAATAGCAGTCATCTTACATATGATCATGAATATCAGGGCACATTTTCCAGCTTTAAAAATTGTTTGCTGGTTATTTGATACAGAAGCACCATTTTCATAATGCAGAAACTGATTTCCCAGTGTTTACAATTTGTAGATAAATGATCATTATGAATTCCCTTTACAACTTGACCTAGACCGGGAGAATGGAAAATATCTTTCTCAAGATTCTCATAGGAATGCCCGCAACCTCTATACTCTTCACAGGTATGGTATTGGCATTTAGCATGTGAAAACACTATCATGAAGTAGCAAGAGACATAATTCTAAGGAAAAATGTTTGATAATCAGACGAATAAGATAATCCTTTGCTTGTACGAGATAGTTTTTTCTTCTTCTCTACTCCGGTTTTGATTTGAATGAACTGTCTTGCAGTGTTCTGGTTCACAGTGGCGGAATCCATGGGGGACATTATTATGCGTATATCAGGCCGACTCTTTCGGATCAGTGGTACTAGTCGAAACTCCAATGCTAATAATCGCTTGGCGACTTCATTTCTTACTCTAGTTTCACTTTCACGTATCAGCTGAATTCATGACGTTCTGATAGCAGTGTAAAACGTTATATAATTTCAAGGTTTATTAGATTCTGGTCTGGTCAGCCTTTGTTTCAATTATAACTTCAGTAAAAGCCTCTTATGGAACAACTTTCAAACATTTATGAAGTAGCATCACGTTTCATGATCTCATACAAGATAATCTTGAAGGGAGATCTTAAGGTGAAACTGTTCAAAAACGGGAGGGAGTATACTTTTTATGAGAATTAATTCTCTCACTTGCTTAATTGCTTTAAGAACTGCCGTACCTGTAAGGGTATTTGGATGAGATTTTAAAACAGAACTTATATTTATGGTATTTATGGTTTGAATAAATATCATATTTATTTTGAGCCATTCATGTTTCCTTCGGTATCATAATTCATCATGCCAAAACTGTTGATGTATTTTAGAATTTGCACTGAACCGGAAGTAATAAATCAGAATTTAATTCGATTTTGAGTTAAATGTTTTCCAAATTGGTGGATGCTAAAAAAACTTATATTTTGCAGGTATAAATTTGACGACGAGAAAGTAACAAAAGAAGATACAAAACGGGCGCTTGATGAACAGTATGGTGGCGAGGAAGAGGTGAACATAGTTGTCTTCGTGGTTGCTGATGCCAAATAAGTAGTTGTCAACTTGTTGTAATATCAACTCTGATCAACGCCTTTTGTGTTTCCAGTTACCTCAGTCGAATCCGGGGTTCAATGACACTCCCTTCAAATTTACCAAATACTCTAATGCATACATGCTTGTGTACATCCGAGAAAGCGATAAGGACAGGATTATGTGCAGCATGGATGAAAAAGATATTGCTAATCATCTTAGGGTAAACAAATTTACTTATTCATTTTTGAATTTGTCTGATCTCCTCAAGTTTGCACCCTTGATCTTTTAGGTGCGTCTTAGCAAGGAACAAGAAGAAAAGGAGTGCAAGAAAAAGGAAAAAGCAGAAGCTCACATGTACACCATTATAAAGGTGATCTTGTTGTTTTTGACATGATCATGAACAAACTCTGGAGTTCGTTGTTTATTCAGTCACCTTTTGAACATTATTTCAGGTTGCAAGGGACTGTGATCTTGCTGAGCAGATAGGCAGAGAAACATTCTTTGATCTGGTAGATCATGATAAAGTTAGAAGTTTCCGCGTTCAAAAACAGATGCCTTTCAACCTTTTCAAGGTTTGCTAGGCTTGCAAACTGTGTTTATTTTTAACAAGTGGCTTTTCTTCTTCTTCATATCTACTTCAGAAATTCACATAGATTTAATATAATAACCCGACATATGGTCTATATGCTAGTGTTTAGTGAAAGCTACTCTAGAAATTCATAATTGGATTATTACAGATTAAGACTTGGAGTGAATTTAATTTGTGAAGAAAAGGTTACTTTCTGCTCCCCTAATAGAAAGAGGAATTCTTTTATAAATCACAAATGAGCAAATCTAAATGTAGCTGTGAACTTCTTTTCTTCGCGTAATTCGTCTTTTGTGAGTTTGGGGATACAGCTTCTAGAAATTTGATTTTGTAGGCAAGCTTGACCAGAACTACCTGCAATTTTGTTTTATTTTCTTGGAATCTGATATATGATCACTACTTTTTATGTTAATGACTTTGGTAGTATAATACTTGCAAACATAGGACGGCCCCTTAGCAAACCAAAAAAGATCCTGAATGTAAAGCGTAGTTAAGTTGTTAGTCTCTGAGATGGATTCAAACCGTTTTAGGCAGATCTATCGACCTTGAAGTTTTGTTAACAAATAGAAGCAGTCTTTTCTGCTATAACATATAATTTTAATTAAGACGGTTATGCTAAAACTTTTGACCTTATGTTTTCTTTTTACTATTTCAGTTCTGACCATTGTTATTTAACCTATTCGTACCATTGATCATTATTTTGAAGTTCTACTTTCTCATCATTATCTATCTGGCATTTCACTCAGGAGGATATTTCCAAAGAATTTGGAATTCCAGTGCACTTGCAACGGTATTGGATTTGGGCGAGGCGTCAAAACCATACATACCGTCCAAATCGGCCACTGACACCATTGGAGGAAAAGCAAACTGTATGTATTGATTTCAGATATTTTTATCGCTGCTTTTAATGCTTGCATGGTAAATTGGTTGATTGGATTGATTCATTGTTAAGTTGTTGTCACTGAGTTCTTGATTTGATCATTGGTCAAATACACATGTTATTTTACTTGTTTCACGTTCTAATGTATATTTGGTTTTGGTATCTTAAGCCTGGACGTCATGTTGACAGATTGCCACACATGATTATATTCCCTTGTGTGCTAGATTTTTCTGGCTGCACCTCAACTCTCTTAGTCTTACCTGTATGTGCAATTATAGTGCTACACTGGAGTTACACAGTGGTATGGTTGGATGTTTGAGGATTCAGGAGCTCTGGAAAGATAGGTCACGAGGGTGAAACAAGATCTGTTTTAATGAAAGACATTTAAACTCCTACATAGTGTTGAGGCTTAGGGAAATGAATATCATGAAAAGGAGAAAAAATGAGCCTAGAATGTAACGCTGTCTACATTATAAAAAAGGAACATCGTTGTTTATTCAAGAAGTGCTGGTGTTTAGGGTTTCTGGTTTATGTGTAGCTAATGTGAATTTTGTCTGGAATGTATCCTTTACGAGGATAGATCAGGATCTTGTTCCCCCTTAGTATTTGCAAATCAACCAATAATCCTTTGACCTCCATTTTTCTTTCTGTTGTTGTCGTCGAAATGCACTTGTTTTTAGAGCGCCTATGCTGATATTCATTTTGCTTGTTCTTTTTAAAAAGTTCTACTGCAGGCAAATGTTCGATTACTATCTCATGCCACTTATTTCTGATTTGACATTTTTTTGCATTTTTTGCTTGCTTTCAGCACCTATAATTTTTGTTTGTAGGTTGGTCAGCTGAGGGACACATGTAATAAGGTTCCGAACACGGATCTTAAGCTGTTCTTGGAAGTAGAACTTGGGCCGGTAGAAATTATGGTCACTACTAATATTATATGAACCCGTGTGTTACGATCTAAAACTAATTTGTGTATTATACTAGGAGTTTTCTCCCATCCCTCTACCTTTCAAAGAAAGTGATGATATTCTGCTTTTCTTCAAGCATTATGATCCTGATAAGGGAGAGATACGGTATTTCAAACATAACAGCAACATGGTTGCTACTGGCACTTACTTCATTTAATCTGGTATTTTGTTTTATTATTGTGAATCACGCGCAGATATGTTGGGAGGCTTTTCGTGAAGAAGAGTTCGGAAAAGCCTGTGGAAATTTTGGGAAAACTCAATGAGATGGCTGGCTACCCTCCTAACGAGGAAATCAGCCTTTATGAGGTTATTTAACGGTCCATTCAGTTGCTTAGTTCTAGTACTTATCTGATGCTTTTACAAAAGTCTCTTAGGGTCAAATCTTCTTTTCCAATTGACTCTTCGGGATTTTAAACTATGCTACACTGTGTGCGATATTGGAAGTAACTTTGGTTTGATATCTATCGTTACTGTCTTTCTTTTGTCAGGAGATAAAATTTCATGGTGGTGTAATGTGTGAGGCTCTTAACATACATTTGACATTTGAGGAATGTCAGGTATTGTGTAATAGTTCGTGAGGAAATTTTAGGAATTCATGTGATTAGTCATTGTCATGATATGCATTTTCTGGGATTTTCCCCTTCATCCAGCTTGAAGATGGTGATATAATTTGCTTCCAAAAAACAATATCAGAGTCAAATGTGCAGTTTGTGTATCCGGATGTTCCAGCCTTCTTGGATTACATGCTGCATCGTCAGGTACTCTTATGTCAATGGCAATTGCTAACAGCACCTTTGCCTCATGGGCTTTATATATTTTCTTTTTAATGTAGTGATTCTCTACCTATAGTTGTGAGAGTAATATGGGCTGAATATACCAGGATAGATAAGCTCACACACAAAATACTTCAGTCAGAGATAGCAATCGATATAAAGACCGGAAAACGTTGTGAATGTATCATATGTACTGGTCTAACATGTAGCTATTCTGTAGGTAGTACACTTCCGTTCTCTTGAGAAACCCAAGGAAGATGATTTCTGTTTGGAGCTGTAAGTGTATTCCACTAGACTGCATATTTTGTGGATAATTGTTTCTCATGCTTAGGCTTATAGTTGTGTGCCTGATCTGATAGCTTTATGTATTTCATTTATAACATGTAGATCAAAACTCTACACATATGACGACGTAGTGGAAAGAGTTGCTCATCACCTAGGTATTGATTGTCCATCAAAGCTCAGGCTTACACCGCACAACTGTTACTCACAGCAACCTAAGCCGAACCCTATAAAGTATCGTGGGGTGGCTAACTTAACTGAAATGCTGGTGCACTACAATCAGGTAATTGCTTTGCGTCGTGTAATTTGGAGAGATCAGCACTTCCTCTACTTTTGCCTTTTGTACAATTTATTTTAGCAAAAGCCCC
>JAWWMW010000464.1:0-11036 GCA_035048345.1 Echeveria elegans
AAGTTCATAAAGGCTTCCAGTCGAAGAATCCATATAAGATCTACCAGAGAATCACTTATGACTTAGACTACCATGTAATGTTTCTCATAGTGGATCGTATCCAAATACATATCCTATATGTATCTATGTTTTCTCATGTCAGAATGATTAGTAAGATTCAATCAACGCATAGAGAAACATACCAGTCCTAATTCAAATATCATTTCCATGATAAATGATTGACTAAAAATTTTCGAATAATGTTCTTTAAACAACTAAGTATCTTACTTACGGGATAGTAACTTAGACAGAGCATTCATTCATAGATAGTTTCATCAAGTATCATGAACAAGAAAATGAGTATGATAAAACTTATGTCATAGTTCATTTATTAACTTAATAATAAACACATATTTTAATGCATTGGGGCTAGGGCTTACACTAACACAAGCTACTTGACTTCTATAATGTGTAATGCATTAACTTTTTAGCTTTTTGCAAGATCATATTCATATGAAAATTCAAGGCAACCGCAACGAAGAGTATGCAAGAAATTCACTAAACCAGAGAAGCCCCTATTTCACCTTATTTTTTTTCTCTTAATTTTATTTTATTGTTTAGGTACCAAGCAAACTTTTAAGTGTGCGGTGTGGGGGTAATACGCATACATTCTATGAAAAACATTTCGTGCGTACTACATATTTTGAGCATTCATCCTATAAAATTTTGAAAATTTTTTGAAAATTTTGCTAAGCATGATTTTTCAGAAGCTAAAGAAATGAAACAATGAAAAATGATTTGTTCATTGATTTTATGGATCATGAACTTTAGAGAAGTAATTTTTTTTGCTATGATGTTACATAATTGGATTGATGACCTTAGCTAGCTTAGTTCAGTTATGATAAAACATTTTCATGTATGAAAACTTGAACTAAAGTTACATGCGTAAGGAAAACCTTTATTAAAAAAAAATGGAATTCTTGAAACTTTGCTTTATTGCTTTTAAGTGACTTTAGCTTAGCTATCTTATCTATGAGAATAGCTCATTTACATGCTTTGTTTTTAACGCAACTAGGCATGGTACGAATGTCATATTCTAAGTGTGGAGTCATCATCTTTTAAAATAACGAAAAAAATACTTCGAAAAGAGAAATGCATATAAAAAGTTTATTATATTCAAGTAGCGGGGATTAGGAAGGAAACTCATAGTTTACATATTTACGACCTCGTCCTCGAAAGTACTTAAATATCACAAATGAAAATGAATAAATAGGTGTTAAAGTTTACTCCACTAAACCTTGATCGTATGCCTAGTCTGCACATCTTTAAGCATGCCTGTGAATGTTCAATTTGAGTTGATTGATAGTGATTTGCTAAGGGATGACCCTTGTATGCACATACGTGAGCATTTGAGTGAATTGCAAGATGACCGACTACATTATGAACCAAGTTTCTTCTTCTCTTACGTGCTATGGTCCGTTGCTTAGCGCTCGAGTATAAGTCTAATGTTCCAAGCTTGTGGACTAGCCCTAGCTAGCATAAGCGAAGAACTTGGTAACTTTCTTTCGTGTGAATTGCTTATGCTAAAAGATCATGTTTGAAGATTTGTGTCAAAATTATAGTTGAGCGAGTGCTAATTATGGAAATATTTTTCATGATTGCTTGTCTATAGCTTAGGAATGAGCTTGTCTAAATGTTTGAGTGAAATGATTGACTCGCACAATTTTATAAAATGTTGAGAATTGAGCAATAGATATGATATGCTTAGTAGAACAAATTTTGTTGCTTAATTCATATGGATGATTGCTATGAGATTTGTGTGTATTCTTTTTTCTGAAAACTCTCACGAGACTATAACTCGTCCACTAGGTTAGCCTAGGGGTTTAAAGGCTTGACGCATACGCCAAATGCATTCGTGACATCATACGAAAAGTGATTTAGAAGTAATTTAGTTTTAGTAGTTTAGTTTATTCAGAGAATTGAGTTTAATTCTTGTTCGGGACGAACAAGTTTTAAGTGTGGGGTGTTTGATGAGTGAAAAATATATCGATTACTCTCACTCATATTCTCAGTGATTTAACAATAAAATATGTCATTTTTGATACTCTTGTTGATGTTTCAGGTTAAAATACGATTTCCATAAGTTGAAGAAGCTTGAAGAAAAATATAGCAAAATAGAGAAAGGCTACTCGATCGAGCAAAATTTCTGATTGATCGAGCAAGGTCAAGCAGATTTCCATGGAAGAGTTGCTTGACCGAATAGCCAAGCAGCTCGACCGAGCAAGGCCGCAGAGTGTGACTCTTGGACTTTTTGATGATTTTCTACACGAAAATGAAGAGGAATGTCAGACCTTTGGGATGCTGGCTCGACCCTATTATAAATACAACATTTTCATTAGGGTTTTGGGACATATAGGAAGAAGATAAAATCGGGTGACAAGAGGTAGAGTTCGGCAGCCAAAAAATAGCGTTTTTTGGTGAGAACGGAAAGGAATTTCGGGCAGATTGAAGAAGAAGAAGAAGAAGTCAAGCACGCCAAAGTTTCAACATCACCTCATCACACTAAGTTCTTATAAACCTTTTCTCTGTTTTATTTCAGTACTTGTATCAAAAACCATGTCTGTTTTCTCACTCAATATGAGTGAGTAGTGACTTTGAGGATGCGGTCTAATTGATCTCATAGTATTTGTGGATGTCTTAACGTGTTTAATCATGTTTCCATGAATAATTTTGAGTTGAAAACATGTATTTTAAATGCTTATGCCATGCCTATTAGGTGTTTGATAAAATGTCTGATAGAATTGTTTGAGTAGTTTATTCTAGGGAAGAACGATTGTGAACCCAGGAAATCTCTCATTGTATAAGTAATATTAAATCAGAGATGGATCGAAAGAAGAACCTCGTTTACAGATGGACAGAAAGGAGAACCTAACGCTTTAAGAAGTTAAAATATTACTAAACTAAAAGTACAGTAGGGATGGACCGAAAGGAAAACGTAGTTTATATGAGGATAAAGACTAATTTTAGAGGATTCAATGAAATTAGCAAACAGACTGAAAGGGTGATGCTATGGGATTTGAGTTCAACGATCACAATTCAATAGACCGAAAGGGTGAGAATTGTATCATCGATTAATTTGTTCTAACGTATATAATTCAACAGATGGAAATGGTGAGAGTTAAATCATTTTAACATGCTTAGTCCTACATTAACATCAACTCGACTTTATCTTTTATTATTTTATAATATGTTCAACATGATCTATGGTTACTGTTGGTTAAGTTAAATCCTAGTCACATCTTTTTCATAATTTACTTTTTAATCTACATTCGTTTCATTTTTTGCCAACTGAAATATTGAACCTGTAATCCTTTAGAACCATTTCGAATATAAGTAGTCGATATTGCTAAGTTTCCACTGTTCCCTTGGGTCGACAATATGTCACCCATAGTCATTATAAATTTCTTTCTACATCATTTATGACACCACGATACTGCACGTCAAGTTATGACCTTGGGGACAATGTCATTATTCAACGGGCGGAACCTGATGAGACAGACTTTAAAAGAAATTGGATTTGGCTTTCCCCGGACTAAGATTACTCGATGGTGACCCTGTCTCGACAAAATGCCTACTGTTTAGCCCAAACATTCTCGCATCAGGAGAGGAAGATAACACATATGGTGTATGCGTCTCGTGCCCGTTGAATATCTGAGTGCATACTGTTTGGAGCTATGCCCGCTCTCCTGATGAGTCCATATGAGGGTGAAATTAGTAAGGCAATATAGAGGAAGGATTCGGGGAAATTGGTCGAAAACTCATCAAAACATCGATAGTGAGACAATTATGCGTTACTTACAGAATATGAAGACATGCAAATATGAGTTTTCCTATCTTAGCCGAAGACCAAATGATTTATTGTTGCAATATCTTATTCTAAGTATTTTTTTATGTACTAGAAATATTTTTTTCTGCAAACCTGTTACATTTACATTGAGATACAAAAAAAAAAAACTCGGCCCCTTTGAAAAGTTTCTGGACAAGCCACTAACAGGTAAAGTAGATCGTCACAAGATGATTCTGAAGCAATAGAAACGTAATGTGTTTTTAGTGAATATGTAATTGTTAAGAGTTAATATTAAGGAATCACCCATATGATTCGGGTTTTTTAGGGAACCACCTGTATGAATTAAGTTTTCTTTGACGCACCCATATGGTCATTGTTTTTTCGGAAGCCACTCCTTCCAACTTAGGCGATGAATTTAACTAAATCGAGGTGCACAAAACTGAGTTGTAGTGTAGATATATCGTCATCACCATATTTCACCTAAGAAAAATGAGTTTTGGTGCAATTAAATTCATCGTGTAAGTTGGAAGTGGGTGGCTTCCATAAACATAACTGATCGTATGGGTGGCTTCTAGAAACATAAAAGATCTTATTGATGGTTTTATGAAAGAGTGGGTGGCTTTCGGGAAAAACAATGATCATATGGGTGTGTCAACGAAAATTAAATTCATAAGGATGGTTCCTTAAAAAATTCAAATCATCCGGGTGATTCCTTAATATTAACCAGTGTTGTGAAAATTGGACCGAACCGGCCGGTCCGACCGGAAACCGGCTGGTTCATCGGTTCGATTCTTTATTCAAACCGGTCATGCAAACGAACCGGTCAAAACCGGTCAAACCCCGGTTGAACCGACCGGGTTCGATGATAACCGGTGGAGCGGTCCAACCGGGTCGCGCAAAACCTTTTTAACTTGACGTTGGCAGGAATCGATCCCTTCTCCTTGCCCAACTTTGGGTGATTCTAGCCAAATGAGCTAAGTCAATACGCTGGTTTATTATTTGGACTTGTAAATATATTCAGTATTGATAATGTCAAAAAAAAAGTCATCGTTGCTCTACTCGCTTCTGAACCTAATCGGCTAATCTGATAAGCGCACATTCGAAGATCCATCCTCCGCCGCTCGTGTTCGCTCGTCACTGATTGTCGTCCCTCATGGTCGCTCGTTAGTCGTCACCGCTTGTCGTCGCTCGTGGTCTCATCGTTTGCTGCTCCGTCTGGCCTCTGCTCGTCCTTGTCGGTTCGATTTCGACATCTAGGTTTGTGACTTTGTTGAGTTTTGCACTTCTTGTATTTGGTCGTCACAGCTTGTATTTGGTCTTTTGATTTAGTTCTGTTTTAAATCCAAATCTGTTTTTGGATTTGCCAGTTTTTGTTCTACAAAATTTTCAGTTTCTCTTTATAGGTTTGAACTGTTTTAGGCTAAATGTTGATGGAGAAGAAATGGATTTGGTTATCAACTTGTATTAAGGGATGCATGTGAAGTGTTTGGTGGTGGGTTGAGGAATGTGCTCTTTTGTTTTCTCTTCATATTGCTGGAGCTAGGCTTTTTATGTTGCAAAATTTGAGTCAAGTCGGAGGAATGTGTGTCATGAATTAGTGTTGCGATTCTTTGATACGCTAGAATGAGCATATCATGTATGAATCTGGCAGCAACTATAGTGGAATCAATACATTGTAAACTAATTTCTTATCTAAAAGTTAACTTTTATGATGTTATTTTAATGAACAACAGACATTTAATTTTTGTTATGTTTATTAAATATATGTGTGTAAAAATATTATAATTTTTTAAATATATAAAATATATAAATATATTTAAAATTTCGAGTCAATTCATGCATCGACCCCCGGTTTGACTTGGTTGAACTCATGAACCCGTGACCCTATAACCTTTATCGAGTCGATCATCGGTTCGATTTTCACAACATTCATATTAACTCGATTGTTAATGTGTTAATTGAATGTTTGGTCAAACAATTGAAATAAAAAAAATAAAATAAAAAATAAAAAAATAACTAGGTAAAAAAGTCTTTATATATTTTGGGGGGCCACGTCCACTTCCACTTCCACTTCCACTTCCACTTCGTATGCATCTGAGTTGCCCCTACAATGAGAGAGAGAGAACAAATGAAAAAGTGGTACGGAGGTCTGCAATTCAACCAGTTTTGCGGATGTATTTCCTACTGTAAGAATAACCACTGCGCATTTCGAAGATTTAGCTTCCAGTCTCCTGCGCAGAGGTCTGCATACGACGTAATTGGTTTGGACAAAACTGACATCCATTTCTATCCGCGGTCAATGCTGCTGCACAGGGCTATTGATTGGAGTGTTGAAGCTCGTGACTTGTGCACTGGCAAATTGGTGCTGACCCAGCTCGTGAAATTAGGCGCTTCTTGTTTTGGGCTTACCTCTATTTGGAACAAGGTGATTTCTTTGTGGTGTAAATGCGGATACGTGGAGTTTGCGCGCCATGTGTTCGATCAAATGCCCAGTAGAGATGCTGCATCTTACAATACATTGATTTCTGCTTACGTACGTACAAAACGTCATGTATTCGAAATAGTTAGGTTTTATTTGAGGATGGTGAATGAGGGTGTGCAGCCTAATCACATCACATTTGGCATCTTGATTGCTGCTTTTGGTGACACTGTTTCTTGCAGGCTGCTGGAGGTATTTCATGGTCTGGTGCTGAAACTTGGGTTTAGTGCTAATGCATTTGTTGGGAGTTCCATTGTGGATGGATGTGCAAAGCAGCTGAGATTAGATGATGGGCTTAAAGCATTCGATGAGATAGCTGAGGCCGATTTAGTTTCTTGGAATATATTGATAGATGGGTGTGCAAGAAATAAAAGTACAATTCAGGCATTTCAAAACTTTGGTCGAATGGTTTTGCAAAATGTACTGTTTGACGAATTTACTTTGACCAGCATTCTAAAGACATGCGCCGAACCCAAAGATTTGTATTGCGGAGTGCAGATCCATTGTTGTGTGGTAAAGTTTGGTTTTTGCACTGACACAGCCACAGGGAACTCCTTGATGACCATGTATGCAAAATGTGATGAGGGAATGAATGCAGCCTTGAAAGTCTTCGAAGAGATACAGATCCGGAATGTGATATCGTGGACTGCTATGATAACTGGTCTGACGCAGGTTGGACATCATACAGAGGCTATTGAACTGTACAAGAGAATGATTGTGTCTGGTGTTGGTGAAAATCAGTTTACTTTTGCTAGCATAATCCCAGCTATTGGAAAATTAGCAAACTTAGAGCAAGGTAGGCAAATTCATGCTCGGGCTGCAAAATTACATTCCACATCAGATGTGTCTGTGAATAATACTCTAATTGATATGTACTCCAAATGTGGCAACTTGGATGATGCTCGAATGCTTTTTGGCAAAATGGGCAAGCATGATAATATATCTTATACAGCAATGATTACGGCTTTGGGTCAGCATGGAATGGGAATAGAAGCTCTCCAAATTCTGAAGCTAATGACAAACAGGAAGCTTCAACCTGATGATGTTACCTTGTTAAGCTGTCTTTCGGCGTGTAGCCATTCTGGGCTTTTAGACGAAGGCATCGTCCTCTTCAGAAGCATGTTATATGTATATCATGTTAAGCCAAGAATAGAGCATTTTTCATGTATTGTCGATATGTTGGGTCGTGCTGGCAAGTTGAGCGATGCTGAGACATTCATATTCGATATGGAGTTGGACTCCGACGTGTTTGTGTGGGAAACATTGCTCGGTGCGTGCAAACTTCACGGAGAGGTTACTCTTGGAGAAAAATCAGCCAAGAAGATAATGGAGCTTAAACCTGCTAAGCATGAACCTTATGTATTGTTGTCGGATGTGTATTCGGCAAAGGAATTATGGAAAGACAAAGGACTGGTTCGGGAGACATTGGCTTTAAAAGGATTGAGAAAGAATCTGGGAGGGAGTTGGGTTCACTGAACCCAGAAAAGAGCCTGATCACTTGTCTTTTTCTTCGTTTTTTTGATGGAAAAACCTGATAACTTGATTGTAACAAAGTCAGCAGCCACAACGTACAAAGTATCGGAAAATATTAATTAACATTCTTGAAATATTTATTTTCTTATTGAAAATGTACAGTACACGAAGAGCTTAAGACAGAAGTGTCGACTGGAGTTGGGCTGTTTCCTTATAGAAACCTTGCTAAAGGGAATAGTAAGCTGCTCAAACAAATGCCCTAGTGACAATGTTTTAGGACAGACTCGAGTCAATCGTATTGGAAAAATTGTTCGGAGTCTGACAACAACTTATTCAAGGAAAATCGGTGCTAGAATTCTTTATGAAATGAGAGCATCAGCCGTCTAGAGATACGCTCAGTAGCATTGATGCATCATTCTTGCACTAGTTTGGTGCGTACTGGACCATATATATATATATATATATATATATATATAACGTACAAGCCTTGACTGATGGATTTATGATTTATGCACGAGTGTCATTCAGTGGGGCGGCCTCATCTTCCGGTCCAGAGTGAATCTTGTACGGCGCTTCTTTCCCGTCTCTGAAACCAGCGGACCGCCTGGTATGCACGTCGTTGTAGAAAGACCCTATGTACTGCGATGGATTGTTGCACTCATCAATTAGTTCACTAGCAGGCTCAACCATGTACTCCCCTGCCGGATGTACGGACCCTGCAACCGCAACTCGATTCAACTTTTCGTGTAAAACCACCCTGTGAACATCTCCTTTTATCTTCCCATTACTAATCATCTGCACGAAACAAGTCATATCCAACAAATTATATGCATTTGGGATGTCAGTTTATCAAATTGTTAAAAAATGCATACAATTTTACCTCAAATGTGAAACCGAAGTTGACAATCAATGAATTCTTAGGAGGAGCCACTGCTAGCCACTTCCCATTTCTGAATATCTGGTACCCCGGGTACTCACTATGTTCAATGAGGACAGTAAGAGGATTTATATCGTCGTGCGGTGCCAATCCCAGAACCTGACTTGGGTCAGGACAACGTGGGTAGTAATTCATAGACAGCTTCTGCACCTTAGACAGCTCATCGCGATAATGTTCTGAATTGATACCTAGCCCTTCGCAGATCAAGTCCACCAGTGTTATCAACACTCTTCTAAGCTCTACTGCGTATTTCCCAGCAACGTCCCTGCAGATCCCGGAAAAAAGAAAGTTAAAAGTGTCATCTGAATTTATGTAGTCTGTCTGCTTAACGGAATTTTCATTACTGGAACTCTGCTGGCTTCTGAGGGAAGAAGTGTATGTTATTTGCATCGGGATGACAACATCTATGGACGAGTACATTTCTCCAGAAATGGACTTTCTCATTACTATAATCGATGCTCGTGTAGAGGGTGCATATTTTGGTTCTGTCTTCAGAGTACACGCTCTCCTTGTCCTCGCGTGGCAGCTCATGAAACTCCTTCACCATCATAAGCATCTTGCAGATCAGGTCCTCCGGTATGCCATGGTTCATCAGCTGTACATCAAAATACAAAGAGACCGACGTATCAAAAAAAGGGCTAGAAAATAGAAGAAGAAGAAAATAAAGCAGAAGAGGAAGTTCTGATTGCTGACGAAGATGATTCCGAATTCTTGGCCAGCTCTGATGATTTCTTTAACTAAGTGGCATCGATCACGGTCGGACTCCGCGAGGTCAATCAGAGGGATATCTTTGGCCAACGGGAACTGAACGTTCCCTGGCCTTCTCTCAGGAGGTTGGATATAGGACTTGGGCACATACTCAGGTGGTTTTTCACGGCCGGTGGGTAAAAGCTTGTCCATATACTTGTAGCGGTGATGATGAGGATGAGAATTTGTTGAGCTGACGGTAGGAGATCGATATGGTTTGTATAAATATACAAGTTTGAAACTTGAGGAGAGGGGGGGGTGGCGGGGGGTCATTTTCGACTGGTTGCCTTAATTAGGATAACAGGATAGAGAGGTGATTGAATGGCCGACTTATAGAGACGTATTTAGTGCTCTCTGCTCGACTCTCTGGTTGTTGGCGTTGTTGTTGTGTCATCATCTTCTGAAAGGTGTTATCTTACCTTACCGTACCCATGCACTGCATTACTCAGCCTTCACCCCATTAAATCTCCTTATCTGCCTTCCTTCGTACCAACCTAAGAAGGCCAACATCAATTATTGTTCACTAAGAAAGGAAGATATGATATTGACGAATGGAATATAATTATCTGTATAAGGATTAGTGGTAGTGGCCAATTCTGGGTCTTTCATCGTGCAGGTCAGGAGTTAAAGCTCTTCCGAGTGCATCCGTAGTTTGAGTTCGGGAAATGTCCGGTCATTGACCATTGTAAGGAATACTTTTAAAATAAATAAAATGAACTCAATTATCCTTTTACTTTGCCTTAGAGTACAATTTTTTTGTTGCTACAAATGGAATTCTTGAGGAGGAAGCTTGGTTATTTAAATTTCTGCTTAGTAGCTAGTCGATGTCGAGCTGGGGCTTGACTGTTCTCTGGAAAGAAGATTTGAAAGTTTCAATCAGAAACCACTCGCGTTATCACATCCATATGGTGATTCAAGAATTTCAGCACTATCAACTAAAGAAATTGGAATTTTATGATATTGTGTCTGTTATTCTGTTGTGACACACAATAATTTTTCAGGTGCACTTATAGGTCAATCTATAGATTGTGTTGTAGCGGAATCTATAGCTAATTTATATGCTACACAATATTTGTTAACCCACTTCGGCAATCAGCCTACGTGTGGAGAGCCTAGCTCAGTAGAGTTCTCTTACTGACTTTGAGAATGTGTACAAGGATCTTTTATGCTTCAATCGCAACCTTTAGAATTCACTCAACTAAGATTACTCTGCCTATACTACCAAATTTCAGTAGTATAGTTATTCCTAGCTCAACATTTCACGTTCCCACGCACTGAACCTCTTTCAGATTGATCAGTTGCTCTTGCTCACCCAACTGTGAACGATCTCGCGTTACCTTCTTCTTCTCAAATTTTAACTTCGGCTTAAAGGTTTTTGCGTAAAAGATATGAACTCCGCTTATGCAATTGATCGATCTTGATTTCGATGATTTCCCTTGAGAGTAGACTTCAAGGGGGCTGTCGATTTCCTATTAGGATTAGGAAAACTTGAACAAATTTCTAAGTCCGACAAAGCATAGGAAAGTTTCCATATCTTGGCTTTTGGAAACTTTCGGCTTTTGGAAACTTTCGAA
>JAWWMW010000465.1:0-10045 GCA_035048345.1 Echeveria elegans
AAAGGGTTGATGGTATGATTTGTAATAAGTGATAAAAGGCGGGAGCAAAATTGAAAACTCATATTTGATGATCAAAATGTATTCTATTATATATATAAGTGTCAAACCCGTCGTCCCGACGAGAATTTCTTCATATTTTAATTCAATTTTAATAAAGATTTTCAACATTTCTCTCTATAATTTTATTCTTATAATTGAAAATTTTGAATGCTACATATTTTTGAATTTTTTAATATAGTTTTATTATTTTAATTTTAATTTTGTGACAACCTGTCATTCCGAATGAGAAATTTATACGTAAAAAATCGGTCAAATATTCGATCTAATACAGTTAAATATACGGTCACATACATTTAAATAAAGTCATACACAGTCAAATACGGCCAAATACGAAATAATAGGAACAAATATGTGTGGATGACGTGTGGTGTAAATAAAAGTATGGAGAGTGATATTTTTGTCAACTGAAGCTTTATTTTGTCTTTATCTTTATTTTGTTTTATTATTAAGGCTTTAGCGACGAATTTTTGTATGGTTGTTTGTATGTTGTGGACTGTATTCTATTATTATAATAGATGTGTAGAAGATATTAATGTAGCATATATGAAACTGATGGCTCCTACGCCGAGAGCTTGAAGTTGAAAATCACTTGGATGCTATTTTTAGATGAGTAGGTAGCCTCATCAGTCAATTAGATAATGTACCCATTTCTCTATTAATTTTAGGGTTTATTGCAGAAAAATGGTATTAGAATATATCGTTTTACAGATAAACGGTATTATAACTGAAATTTGCAGATAAGCGGTATTATAAATATTTTGTTAACAAAAAAACAGGTAATTGCCAACTTCATTAAACAAATAAGTAAAATCCACTCATTTAGTATCACTCTTGATAAACAAAATTATGCCTCAAGAATATTTTTTAATGAATTTAATTTGATAGTTCAAAATTTACAAATATGTAGCATAAACTTTTATAAAAAATATAACAAAATTTTTGAATAGTTTCTCATTATGTTTTTGTATGTCTCTAAATTTTAAGATTTTTTTTTTAAAATTTTGTTTGTTATTTTAAAATATGAAACAAATGGGAAAAATGTCATATAAGTCCTCAACTTTTCCGACTCGGCCATTTTAATCCTTAACTTAGAAAATTTCATTTATATCATGTTCTCAGTTTTGACTTTTCTGTAAATTAAGCAACTTTTGACTTCGCCATTTTAGTCATGCCGTTAAGTTCGAGTAACAGCACTCGATTACACCGGTTAACTTTGCCGTTAGTAATGAAACGACGTTGTTTCAATACAAAAAAAATTAATTCATACTCCTCCAAAGATTCGAACCAATGTCATCCCTTTACCCACTAACTTGCTAAACCAACCAAGCTATCTAATCATACTTATCTAAATGAATGTTTTATTTAATTTAAATCTTTAAAATTGTTTAATCTTAAAATTCTTTTTAAACCCACCCACCTAAAGTCAAAAATATTTTAATTTTATAGACATTTTTTATTCTAATGAAGAAAATATTTTAATTTTCAAAATATTTTAATTTTAAAGAAATTTTTGATTCTCATGAAGAAAATATTTTAATTTTCAAAAATATTTTAATTTCAAAAATATTTTAATTTTATAGACATTTTTATTCTTATGAAGAAAGAAAATTAAAATATTTTTGAAAATTAAAATATTTTCGAATTTAGGTGGGTGGGTTTAAAAAGAATTTTAAGATTAAACAATTTTAAAAGATTTAAATTAAATGAAACATTCATTTAGACAAGTATGATTAGATAGCTTGGTTGGTTTAGCAAGTTAATGGGTAAAGGATGACATGTGTTCAAATCTTGGGAGGAGCATGAATTGATTTCGTTTTTGTATTGAAATGACGTCGTTTTGTTACTAACGGCAAAGTTAAACGGCGTAATCAAGCCGTTGACATTTTTTCCAAAACATAATGGGAAACGATTCAACATTTTATTATATTTTGTTATAAAAGTTTATGCTACATATTTGTAAATTTTGAAATATCAAATAAAATTTATAAAAAAATATGCTTGAGGCATAATTTTGTTTATCAAGAGTGATATTAAATGAGTAGATTTTATTTATTTGTTTAATGAAATTTTAAATTTTTTAAAGTTTTTAAGATATTTTTTAATGATTTTTTAAAGTTAAATAAAGGCAAGTAACTGATTTTTGTTAACAAAATGTTTATAATACCGTTTATCTGCAAATTTCAATTATAATACTGTTTATTTGCGAAACGATCTATTCTAATACCATTTTTCTGTAATAAACCCTTTAAATAATAATGAGTTATTTTATTTATTTATATTAATAATTAAATAATAATTAAATAATAAAAACTGTATCAGTTCCGATTCCCGATCTTGATTTAGGGGTACACCACCATCCACGATCTCATCTTTTCGATATCATGAATCACACCGTAATCATATGCCCAACGATACGGTACGTTCAGTTTCGTGTTTGCTTGTTTATATCGTCGTCTCTGTTTTATTCGGTTTCTCTGTTCCCTAATTGAATTCTCATGTGAATTTCGCTTCGATCGGGTTGATACTGATATGTTGATCGTTTGTGTGGCTTTGTGTGTAGAGGATGGAGGATTTTGATGTTTTGGAGTGTAGGAATTTTGCTGCTGTCTTATAAAGTTTGTTTTTTTTAATGTTTTATTTTTATTAATTTTTTATCTGATAGTTGATGCTGCATCTTGGTGAATATGGATTTGGGAGGTGATCGGTTGGATTCGGAATCTGTAAAGGAGACTAGTGAAGTAGCTGTTGTTGATGATGATGATTCGGTAGATGCTGTCGTTGTAACTGGTAATGATGTGGATAGCAGCGTGTCTTGTGTGAATGGGAGAGTAGAGGATCGGGTTGATTCTAAATATTTGGGTGATGAAGGGAACCAAACTAGGGAACAGTTGTGCTCGCCTGGTGTGAATTCTGTGTCTCCGAGTGGTTCTCGAGGGTCTATGCCGAAGAAAGGTTATGGGTTGAAGAAATGGAAGCGGTATAGACGTGAGGGTGTGGTTAGAAGCGTTAGTCCCAGTTTGGATACTGGTAAAGTGTTGAAACGAGGTGTCTCCGGCATCAACGACCCATCGTCACAAGCACCTAAATTGGCCGAGGGAAATCAGGGGGCTGGTGATTTTGTACAGCCTGTGAATACATTAGATAATAATTTAGGGGGGCTAAGTTATTTTCCAGCTCAGGCGTCAAACTCGACAGTATTTGCCATGGGTGATGTTTCAGAAAATAGTGAAGATCGAAGTAGCAAGTCTTCTACTGCTGCAAGTGCTCCGAGGCACGGACTTGGTATGCCTTTGGGTTCTCCAATTTCAGGGGACAAAAAGAAGCCAAAGAATCCAACTGGAAAAGGTTTCAACAATTCGACTCAAATGGGCCAACTAAGGAAGGGTCGCACAGACCCCAGCAAGAAACTTAGAGGTGGAGAAAGGCTCAGATATGAGAAAGAAATCTCTCATTCCAGCCTTGAATCTGACTCAAGAAGCTCCAACTTTGTCTTTATACAGACTAGTAACCGGAGGCAAAGTGAGGCATCCTTGAATTACAATGAAGAGAGTGATGAAGATATCTCCGGTGAACCTCATTTTACTGAAGATCAAACGGCTTATAGCCAATCACATGCTCGAGAAGCTGAAGATATTTCACCTCGTGATTTAAGTGCTGATATTTCATGGGACGGCAACCAAGGAAACGACGGGAGGCATCGGTGGCGGGATCCCTTGGCTGAGTCTTTTGGTACCCTCGATTCTGTGCGGGAGGCCCTTGAGAAAGGTTGGTATTCTTGCTTTTACTCCTAACTACTGCTCACATGCATGGTGCCATTTGGTACTGCTTGCACCTCTTGAAATTCAAGGAACTCGTACATTTTTTTAATTGTCATATTTAGGGGTCGTTTGGTATGGCTTTCGGAATCGAAATCGGAATGGAATCAGGAATCAAAATCAAACATTGATTTAATGAAGTGTTTGGTTAAATTTCGGAATCAACTTCTTTGACCTTTATTTGATTTTTTATTAAAATAAAATATTTTTATATTTCATATAAATTAAAATGCAAAATATAACTATTATTTTTTATGATTGAAATAAAATACAATTTATCTTAAATTTTGACATTTATTGATTTTGGAATGAGTGATACCCTTACATTTTGAAAGGAATCATTTTGTTCTTTGTTGGAATCATTGATTCTAAGGAATGATTGAAAACTAAAATTTACACTAAACAAACAGGTTTTGGAATGATTCATTCTTCATTCCGATTCCTAGGATCGTACCAAACGACCCGATTCATTTCTCATTCCACAATTTTTTTTCTAATAATCTGTTTGCTGTTGCAGAGCTTCAGAAATTCAAGGAAATAGGGAAGGAGAGTTGTTTCACTTCTGCATACAGTGATGTGAGTGTAAACACATCTGAATATTTGAACGGTAAGGACTTGACACAAAATGAAAATGGCTCCTTCAATTTAGCAGAGAAAATAACTTTTCTGGAGAGCACACTGGAAGAAGCTAGATATGCTTTGAGGATAAGGGACATGAAAGTTAGTGAATTGGAGGTGACATTACAGTCAGCGTGTCTGCACAATGGAGATGCAAATATTAAGCCACAAGGACAGGAAGCAACCAAAAAGCTTGAATCAGAACTTGAAAGTCTATTTGCTCAAAAAGTAGTGGCTGATGTCAAGTATATTATAACAGCCAATGCATTATCAGATGCCAAAACTCTGTTAGTAGAACACAAAGCTCTTGCAGAGGAGCAGTTTACACTAACTACCAGGCTTGAACAAACTGAATCCAAGGTCGGGAAAATCAAAAGGCAGGCGGAGGAGCTTGAAACACATTCGGCGGATATTGTGGACGGAGAATATGTTAAGAGACGTATCAGTAAACTTTTTTGCTATTTACTCACGCAGCTGCTTATGCTGCTGGCTCTGTGGGCAGTATATTTGCTTCGGATATCTGATTCAGGTGTGGTTGTTCCTACCTAAGGCTTACAAAGCATTGATTATCACCACCACCGCATCCACACACACACACACACCTCCCCAAAAAAAAATTCCCAGTCAACTCACATTAAATTCAAGCTTTCGAGACATCACCATGTGCATTTTGATTTCCAGTTTCCTGCCACTCTTTCCCTTAGGAGTCAGAAAATATTATTTCGTTGGGGCATTCTGGTGTTGTTGTTTATCCAGTATTCCAATTACTGTGTATGGTGTTCAAGGTCATCCAAGTCATGGACGCTCATTTTCGTGTTGATGCTTCAAGTCTTCAACACCTCCTCAGCAACTCCCTCAGGTCCACTACTCTTAAATATTTGCAGCCACATCTACTGTAAGAAGGTTTTGAAGCAACTACCTTTGTATTCAGACCAGTTAAGCTGCTTTCATCTTTCCTGTTCCTGTTTTGTAAGGTTACTTTAGTTAATTGTTGATTTTAAATTTTGCAGCCGGTCGTTGCCTAATCAGGTACCAATTTTTAACGCTTGGTGCATTCTGTTTTGGAAAGAAGGAAAAAAAGTCACCAACTGAATTATTGCTATTGATCTCTAGGTCCTGCTGCTAAAAGTGTGTAGAATATTTTGCTAATGGTATCTAGGCATGTACAGAAATGATCAATGTGAATTGTATTTGTAGATGATGATGAACAATGACATATAATGATGATGCTAGGCTATGGAGATGCATGAGGCTGGGATGATGCGTGGTCTTCATCATCTGGAGGCTGTCTTGTCAAGATCAACATGGGCCGCTTCAACTTGAGCTTGAACTGATGATACAGCAGAAGATAGTGGCAAAGCAGAATGAACATCAGCTTGTGGTCGAAGCGTAGTGAGTTGTCTTGAATGACAATGACATCACTAGTCGATGGCTTAGCCCTAGCCAGACCCAGAGCATGGTGATCTGTAGTCGCCTAGTCCTATAGCTCGAGGCTTTAAGAATACCTTGTTGCAAAGATCGCAGGGGTACTTAGTAAATCGATAGTAGACTAAAGAGGTGTTCTATTAGGCTTTCTACTGGACGATCTCTTTTGCTGACTACCCCAAGTAAATGAACTCACATTCTTATCTTCGATGACTTCCTTCGAATCTTGATGAGTCGTTCCTGTAATAATCGACATGTAAATTTCAATTACGGAGCCGCAAAAGTCCATCTAGGCGGTACGAGTTGCTCGCATGTGATCCATCAGAGCATTTGCCATTGTTATTGTTCCCTGTACCATCTCCTCCTTCGCTCTTGTGCATCATCTTCCTGACTTCGAAATCTTGATATATTGCAGTTGCGGCAAGACGAAAATGCGGAAGAAAGTGAGACTCGACGACGAACTATTCGATGCAGAGAAGCACTGAGGAACAGAGGTTGGATCTTGAAAGATGAATCTTGAGAGAAAATTGAAAAATGTGTGAAGTGAAGATGAACTTACGGTTGAAGGAAATTCAAAACTGATACGTATTTATACTTCGAAGCAAAATTGAAGCCCGCTGATACTCCGAAGACTAGCTTATCAATTTGAAATATCCGATGTGGGATGTTAAAATGATATAATATACAAGTTTAACATCACCAGCATACCCGGAAGGCGGAAACTTCCATCTTAATTGAGCAACAGACCCATGAGTCCTACAACTCTACAAGTACTGTAAACGGACTGCTGCGAGCAAGGTGGGTGTCATTAGAACCGGCGGTGATATCCGTTGACGTATAGTTGGTGCAGTCAAGACCCTCTTTCCCCTCGCGGAGGTTTATGTAACTGAACATGCTGGTAGCAATCTTTGAGCAAACCTGAGATGTGATTGGCTGTAGATAACCCTACAAGTAGAAGGCACAGAAGCACTGAAGATGAGCAGATCAAGCTGAATCTTGGCATAAGATCCATAGCTGAGGGAAATTGGAAAATGGGTATGCTCAAGCAAAGCAGCTGAAGACTATACTTTGAGCTCTAGACAAATTGACTCTCAATGAAGAGGTGTCGAAATCTACCACATTTGTGAATGTTTTGTTTTGTCATTTTTATGCTTCAAAATTCCATTGACCATTTTGCCCCTGTTTTGTCATTTTTTTTGGTGTATCACTGAAAATTTCAGCTTTGTGACTTGCTAAATACCATCCTGGATGAAGGAGTATATCGGAAAAAGTGCTTAGTCTCATTTCATTCCATCAAGTCATGTACTAATGTTCAAAGAGTTCTGTTCCATGAAGCCGACAAAAATGGGATTTCGCCACAAATTTTCTTTTGGGATTCACATTTTGTACATTCCAAACAGGATTGCTGACAAACTATTATTTTAATCTTGTGCACAACTCTTTGAGCTAAAAAAATTGCTGACAAAATGTTGAGCCATTGCAAGAAGCCCTCAGAAAAGAATAATTTGTGCTCGATAATATATATGTTATGAAGGAAAAGTAAAACCTACTTGGAGTATTTTGAAGACAGCAACTCTCACGTCAGGACTTTTACACCCAGTGGTATAGTATACAGTTTAACAACAACAGTAACATACCCGGAAACTTCCATCTTAAATGAGCAATAACCCCATGAATCCAAGAATGAGCCCTACCAGTAGTGTAAACGGGCTGCGAGTAAGGTGGGTGTCATTAGAACTGGCGGTGGTGTCCGAAGATGTAAAGTTGGTGCAGTCAAGACCCTCTTTCCCCTCACGACACATACTTGCAAAAAGGCCAGGTGGGTAATTTCCGTACAAATTTATGTAACTGAACATGGTGGATGCGCAATCTGTTGAGAGATCGTTGATTTCTTCCGAGTATGGGCAAGCAAATTTTTTGAAACCAGGGCAGCATTGATTTGCTGGGTACCTTGGACCTTTGCATATGTTTGTCAAGACCGAGTAGTCTAAGAACTCAAAGTTCACAGAACAACCTGTAAATATCATATACATCAGTACACCATGTACATTAATGCCTTTATAATTACAGATTATGCTAGAAGCAACGTTACTTCTTATATATCGTTAAAAGGTGGAAATGCCAATATTTGAGCCCTTGAAAGGAAGGTGCTTAACACACCCTACTTCAACTAAAAATGGGAATGGGAATTCACATTCATAGTCCATTTCCATGATTGCTTCTATTTGTTCAGGTGCAACTAAATGAGAAACGACGCCACTTGAATCTCCATACCGAAAAGGCTCAAATTTTCAATTTTGGCATCACAATTCTGGCCCTAACATATAGCATAATGACATGAATAGCGGGTGTGACATATTTCCATTTACAATCCTCATATCATGCAAACTAGGTTCTGGACTGCAAGTAAACTCTTAAGGAACGCTTTTACTCTGTCCCAAAGAGGAAAAAAATCACAGATTAGGTGCATCAAGATGTAAAGAATAGAAGATAAAAATGTTACTTTTTTTGGTCTGGAGGAGACTCCTGCCAGCTGAAACATGGGAGCCAAACACATCATCTACAAAATGAAAACATAACGTTATCAGAAAACAAAATCAGATACCTGAGATGTAATTATTGAGCAATCATTGAGCAAACCTGAGATGTAATTAGCTGTAGATAACCCTACAAGAAGAAAGCACAAAAGCAGAAAAGATGAGCAGATCAAGCTGAATCTTGGCATGAGATCCATTGCTGAGAAAATTGGCAAATGGGTATGCTCAGATCTAGCAGCTCAATTGATCAACCCTGTGGGTTCTTGACCTGGTTGTGAAAATGGGTGTGGCTTGTTGTGACTTGTGAGGTTCTGAGAAGACTGTTTCTTGAATTAAGGAGTGGAGAGACTCAAAAAAAATAACAACTCATAGACAGACAGACGGACAGCCAAAGCAGCTGAGAGTTTGAGCTTTGATAAATTAACTCAATGAAGAGGTGTGTGGAAGTCTGGCACAGCTGTGAAGTTTTGGCATTTTTCTACTATAGAATTTCATTGACCATTTTGTCCCTGTTGAAGGAAACTTTTTTTTTGTTTTGTTTGTGTAGTAAAGTATTCTGAATGTATCAAAAGTATTCAGATGAACACTCATCCCAGAAAATTCCTGTTTTGTGGTATTTCACTTCTTTTCCATCTCATAATCCACAAACCTTTATCTCAGTTCATTGATTTTTCCATGGACTGCATGAACTTTGCAGTAGTACATAGATTTACAGGTGAATATGGGTGGTGCTAAATCCACCGACATTGGTGCCTACAGATTGTGAACTATCGTCCTCATTACTTTTTGTCTTCTTGTTACTTGGGCAGTGTTGTTTGGACATTTTATTGATTAGTTAGCACCGATTTCGGTGTATAAAGCATTATCTGGTTAATATATGGTTACGGACTGCGGTGTACAGTATGCACTACTAAATTTCAGTGAACAAGTCTACCGGAACAAGTGCTTAGTCTCGCTTTATTCCATCAAGTTTGTGTTTGTGTACCATGAGGCCGGTAAGGATCTAGCCACAACTTTCTTCAGGATTCGCCTACGTTACATGAGAAACAGCAGAATGATGGTGCCGGTCATAAGGCCAAGTCCCCAAGTAGATGCGAAATAGAGAAGAAAAAAAGCAAATGCAGATACTATTTTGGTTACAAGACTTTGAGCTAAAAACATAGAAGAGGCCTAAGTAAACAAAAAGTCCTACAACGTGCTGTCACTAGAATTGATCGCGTTGTCCGTTGATGTAAAGTTGGAGCAGTCAAGACCCTCATTCCCCTCGCGACAAATGCTAGAAAAAAGGCCAGGTGGGTATTTTCCAAAGAGGTTTATGTAACTGAACATGTTTGATGCACAATAAGAATTCAGGTCATTGATTTCTTTCGAGTAAGGGCAAGCAAATTTATGGAAAGCACGGCAGCATTGATCAGCTGGGTATGGTGGACCTTCTTTGCATTAAGTAATAAGCAGATGTCAGATGTAAAGCAGAAAAACCACAAGAAAAAAAAAAGTTACTGCAGCAGAACACAAAGTTATTAAACAACGAATTTCTGGTAACAAGAAATTTAAGCTTCAAGCTAAATAACAAAGAAATTATTGAGCAAA
>JAWWMW010000467.1:11751-22659 GCA_035048345.1 Echeveria elegans
GTTTTTTATATTGGAATTACATTTCATAGGTTATTTGTAGTTTAATAAATAATGTTTATCAACTCAAACTGAAAAAATATCTCAATAATGAAGATGTTGTGGACATGGACACTAATGAATAACGCATGTGATATTATATTTAGCAATTGGAATGAATTAAATTGAATTGAAATAAAATTGAATTGAACTGAACTGAATGACCTGAACTGACTTTTTATTCAAGTCAAAAGAACAAACCCTTTCTCTTGTGTTAGTTTGGATATAATTAAAAAAATGATGATAAAAAATGATGTATTTCTTATAGACAATTATAAATAAGAAATGAAAATAAATAAAAGGAGGCAGTCCAAATTACATGTATACCCCATCGGATATAGGAATTAGGTTTAGGGTTTAAGCTGCCGGTCGAAAAACCCTCAAAGGCGGCGCCTAGTAGAAATTGAGAATGGGTATCAAACGAGAGCTCTCGGATTCCGACGTCGACTCCATTGGAAGCGAAGACGAGGTAGAGCTCAATGGAGGTACGCAGCAGAATCATATCTGATTGACCGCTGTCTAATTCCGTATTTCATAATTAGATTTGATCTGGGTAGGCCGACTGCGTTTCAATTCGTACCTGAATCCCCGCTGTCCTGGTTCTTGTGTAGAAATTTCTATCATTTTTCATTCTGAATTACATATTTGAACTCAGTTGCGCTAGGCCTGTAAAATTGAGTGTCTGTGCGCTTGTGCTTATTCATAGATTTGTGAAAGTTTACATTTTTTTTTTTTTAAATTGGAACTGTGCTTGTTGATCAATATTGTGTGACATTTGTTTAAAATGGGTGTAGGTGAGAAGCTGTTTACGCAGTCTGACTTAGCAAGCTGTGTTCTTCAGCGTAAGGCTGTGTTTAGGTGCAGGATGTGCCCTAAAATTACTTGTTTGAATGAGGAGACCATGAAACTGCACCTCAAGTCTAAGGTAAAAAAAATATGCTTTTGTTGTTATTGACCTTGAGAACTAATGTTCTAATGTGTATTTATTTTCTAGGCTTTTGGTGTCCGAAGCAGCCTCATGGTAGTGATTAATGATTATTTGATTAACATTTTCCTACTTATATGTAGAGACACACATGTGCTGAGAAACAAATGAAAGAGGGGAGATTGAAGTATTTGCTGAACAGTGATGGGGAAATTGAGGAGGAAGCCGAGACTCATGCTGAGAGGCATGCTCGTGTTTTGGCCTCAGCTCAAGTGAGTTATCAACACAACTGGAAACTCACCAGTTGGTTAAAGTTGAACTGACGCTGTGTTAAAGTTTTAATGTTTCTCTCAGGGTGAAGTTAATAAAAAGAACAGCAAAGGGGGGCGGCAGCGACAGAAGTTGCGGAAGAAGGTAGACGACATGTCAACACATTATAGTTTACATACATGTGTTTTCACTGTATATCTTTAACACTCGTCTCAAACTGCAGCGAAAGGAAAATGCTGTTAAAGAAAAGGAAAATACGGAAAGTCAACTCAAGAAAAAGCAGAAGACTGATACCCAAGAGATGAAAGGTAGTAAGAGGAACGCTAAGCAAACAACTTAAAAAATGGCATCCACTCACCACTTTGATTGGTTAGGGTTTGTGACCTAGAGTTTTGTGGTGCACTGTAAAGGTTGTAATGACATGCATAAAGTTGTTACTTAAGCGGAATCCTGAACATTGTGACGGAAAGTTGTTTTAATCTCAAGTTCTTATATTTTTGCAGTCACTGTTGATCTTTAGCCTATTTCTATACAAAATGGAGAGTTTATTT
This sequence comes from Echeveria elegans, assembly GCA_035048345.1. Lineage (NCBI taxonomy): Eukaryota > Viridiplantae > Streptophyta > Magnoliopsida > Saxifragales > Crassulaceae > Echeveria > Echeveria elegans. Next base: position 13,534 of record JAWWMW010000467.1, read on the forward strand.
TGATATATTTCCTTTTATTTGTTTTGTTAGAGGAGATGTTCAGTATGTCTTGCGGTATATCATATGGCAGAACAAATAATGTTTCTGTTAATATAATCTTCATTTGTTAATATGGAAACACAAGGCCTCTTCCTTCAAAAGATCTCACATATGTCAGCGAAATGAGTCATGAGATATGAGTCGCAAAATAGTAGGACACAAAAACTGAAAATAGACTTGATCATTAGTGAGTATGAGATCTAAAAGGGAAAATTTGAAGAGCCTGAATTTTGCTACCAAGGAAAGTCCCAAAGGAGTCTCTATTTGGAAGCCAGACAGAGAACAAGCGAACAGCAACAGATTACAAGACAGTTGTTCCTCGAAACTCAGTAAACGTAAAATATAAAAATGACAATAGTTCTAAAGTCCATTATGTCTGAAAGATAATCCATGTTTTGGAGAAGGCTGCCAGAGTTTGCGGAGTTCAGATCATCTCTGGTAGGGATGGTATCTGCCACTACCAGTGCCACCACTACCTGCATTGCCATATCCTCTGCCAACTCCAGCACTACCATAACCGCTGCTGCCTCTCCCGCGACTACCTGCAGTGCCAGCGCTACTGCTGTCATATCCTCTGCTGTTACCATACTCCCCTTCACCACTACCATATCCTCCGCCAGTTCCGTATCCACTTTCAAAACCTCCACCATATCCTCTCCCTCCTATATAACCACCTTCCATACCTGCACCGTATCCTCTCCCCCCTCCATATCCACCATCACTGCTCCCATATCCTCTACCAGCCCCATAACCACCAACCCCAGCACCATAGCCTCTACCAGCGCCATATCCAGGGGCAACACCATAACCAGGATAACCCCCAGGGGCACCATACATGGATCCACCATAACCATATCCATATCCACTAGCCCCGTAGCCGCCATAGAAGCCTGCAGCATCTCCACCGTAGTTCCCACCATAATTATCATAGTTGTCATATCCATTGCCGCCGCCACCACCATATCCCCTGTCTTTCGCTCCGCCATACCCTCCCCGAGATGCATTACGGCCACCGTACGCCGCTCCACTGCTGCGGAAACCACCTCCACCACCATAAGATGATGATCTCTGGGCACTACCACCAGAGCCACCTTCAGATCTTTTTGGTTCTGCCCTTTTAATTTCCACCTGATTTCATAAAACAATAAATTTTTGAATGGTGATTCCGACATTAAGAGTGGTAAATTAAATGATTATGAGCTTGCTGAGCCATGTGTCGAACCTGCTTTCCTCCAAGTTCATGCCTTTGCCCATCAGCAAATACCCTCTCAACAGCATCTTCAGTTTCAAAAGTGACAAACCCAAACCCCCTTGAACGCCCTGTAGAGTGATCGAGCATGATCTGGTGCTCAACAATGCTCCCATAAGACGAGAAATATTCTTTCATCTCATCTGCAAAGTAGGCAAGTTAGGGTCAGTCACAAATTACTACTTAATAGCTTCAAGAAAATAAAATTCAGTTTAATCCAATTTTGCCACATGGAAAACCTTAATGTAAATTTTTTCCAGCTAATCTAAAGTTGACAAAAACACAAGCATGGCAGATACCTTCAGTAAAAGGAGGTGGTATTCCGCCGACAAAAATCTTTTTTGTTTTTGTTACCCCCTTATTGACCTGCTGTTGCTGTTGCATATCTTCTCTTGGAACTGTTCTCTTTACCTCAACCTGAGAAAAAAAATCACAAGGCTTTCAGAAAAGGAAGGAAGAAATTTTGATAATTTGATCATCTGAAGAAAAGAACTACATCTTCTTCAAAAAATTCTATAACTTCCGTCTTACCGTTCTGCCATCTATTGTATGTTCTTTCTCCAAAACTTTATCTGCATCTGCTGGATCAGCAAAAGTTACAAATCCAAAACCACGCGGTCTCCCCGTAATTTTATCCATCATTATAACAGAATCCGCTATTTCTCCATACTTCCTGAAGTAGTTTGAGAACTTCTCTGTGACCCAAATATAGAGTTAATTACAAGCTACGAATTACGTACAGTAAACGAAGTCAAAAAATAGACGAGAAATAGAAGAAGCTTCAGTATCTAATTCAATCAAACAAAAGAATCATAAATCAAGAAACAACAACTGTTAAGACTGCATTACACTGATCATCAAACCTAAAATCAAAGATGGCTGTCAAGTATGAAAATTAAATCCATACCTTCAGTAGTCTCCCAAGAAATGCCTCCCACAAAGAGCTTTCTATCGAATAAGAAAAAGAAAGAGAAAGAGAGGTTATTTCTAACTACGTCCCAAACAAAATGGGGGAACCTCCCAGACTAACAAAAGAACTACTTAACTAAATTCCGAACTAACAAAAAGAATCAAATCATCATAATATCTAAACCCTAACTAACCCTTCAGAAGAATCTCGACCATGTTGAACGGATTGCTCTACGTTATATCCTGCATTATCTACTTTATCTGAGGAGTTCTGAACTCCTTTTTGCTGATGAGAAGAGTACTGACGTTGATCATACTCATCTACATCCTCCTCCTCCAACTCTTCTTCACCATTAATGGCATCTAGATCAGGCTCTACAAACTTGTTGTGCTCGTCATCCATGGCTAAAACTATCTGATTATCCATCTACTAATAACCTATTCGGCTACGACCTGCAAATCGAACAACAAAAAAGGTACCAGCTTTAAAATAAATCAAACCCTAACCAGTACGAAATCTCTACTAGACGCGCTGTCCTACCCACGAAATTGAACACTAGGGTATTACGAGCAAGCTTGAGACGAAGGAGCGAGTGTTGATGCTGCGTGTAAACCCTAGCGAAGCTACCCGTCTAGATTTATCGGTGTGGGGATCTCGACCCGATTTCAAAGAAGTGGGTCAATTAACGAGTACGGGTCAATAGTTAAAAATTAATTACGAAAAACCACCATTTCTTCTAAACCATCGTTTATTTGTATCCCACTCTAATTTCTTCTTCAAATTTTTCAGTTTTATACTGTCATTTATAATAAATAAATAAATTGTCATTTTTTAAATTAAAAATTAAAAATTAAAAGTGGTGTGAGAAACGTTGAAAAGTTTGAGGGAATCGAATGGAGACATTCGAATTGAAAATACTGAATTTGCAGGAGAGTTCGAAAGTGAGCAAGAATCGCATGTTTTACCTCATCCTCGTCGGGACTAGGGTTGCACATCGGGTCGGTCCAGACCGACCCGCATAAGTCCATCTCGGTCTGGACCGCAAGATCGCATATTTTAAAAAAGTTAGACCGCAGACCGACTCGCGACCGAAATCGCAAGACCGCAAAAGGTCGTCCGGTCTCGGTCCGGACCGCAAAGACCGCAAAAAATGAGAAAATGTCAGATTGCACTTTTAATTTGAGCTCACAAAATGAATTTGAATAGATGGATTCTGTCAGCTGAATCAGTAATCCATATCACAAGACAGACTTGGTCCTACAACTTAATCGCTCATGAGAAACCTATGCAATCTCATTCACAATTTTTCAAAACAGCAAGTCACTTTAGAGGCTGTGGCAAACAGCAAGTCCTACAAAAATGTTCACAAAGAAGACATTCCAGATCATAAAGAACACAACTTTGCAGGTGGCACTTCGTTTCCTTCCAATGCGAAAATTTTCTTCAATGCAATCTGTTGCGAAACACATTAACAGAAGGCTGTTTGCATCAACAGCATTCAACGAGATGTAGCACAAAAAAAACATAAATGAAAACAAGTCTTCATTTAATCCTCTTCATCTTCAACTTTCAATTTTTTATTTATTTAGTAGGCTTAAGCGGTGCGGTCAGTTAGTTTAGATAGGTTTTTTCAATTTTTAATTTAAAGTTAGTCGGTCTTGTCGGGTCGGACCGCAGACCGACGGATTTAGACCGGACCGACCCGAAGACCGCAACAAGGGAAAATTATGGACCGCAGACCGACCCGCATAAGTTGCGGTCCGGACCGACCCGCAAAAATCTCGATCGGCCTCGATCAGTCCGCGGTCTTTTACGGTCCTTGTGCATCCCTAGTATTCCCTGTCACTTTGTTGTTGTAATGACAAGAAAGTCATAATCACATGGTGATCCCAAACACAAAACATAAATCTTTTGATGGGGTAAAGCACGAGGCATCAGGCATCCAAAAAGTTTAACTGTATAGCACCCAATGTACCCAACGATGCTGCCTCCACTTGAGATAATGCAGATCGCAATCTTATTAAATATTTTTCTTTCTGTCTCATATTTTTGTCGTCCCAAAATATACTTTTCATTTTCTTAAATGAAGATTGTCTCTCAAATTTGCATAGTCTTTCAAATTTATTACTTTCCACTCATTCACTTTTCTAATTTTATCTCATATAAAAAAAAAATTAAATTTGAACTCAAATCCAAATGAGAAGAAAAAATTGAGACGGCGGGAGTAGTACCAAATAATTGAACAATAAGTTAAAAATTAGATTTTGGTCTAAATTACTGTCTTTTTGTCAATTGGCACATATGGGTGCAGGAAAAAAATCCTTTTAGTTACAGTTAAAACGAATATAAGTTTTAATGACCTGGTAATTTAGTTATACTACATGAAATTATTTTCTTAATGTGAAGGGTAAAATACAGCCACCATTCGTTAACAATTTAAAGAACACTGATATCTTATTTGAAATTATAGAAAATATTTAGGAAACAAATATAAAATAGATTCCCATCTAGTTACATTTTTATCAAAAAATCGCATCTAGAATTTTTTGTTCTAGTTTAAATTATTTTTTTTTGAAAATTCTTCATAACATTTGATTTAAAATAGAACAAAATGGGTGGCTGTTTTATATTTATTTCTTGAATTTGTTCTGAATTTGTTCAACTTTTTTGATATATTTTATGAACTTTTTAAATGCATTGTGAACATTTTTAATGTAATCTTTAGTTATGGGTGGATTTTCGGTAAACTTTGAGATTTTAAATGGTGGTTTCTACTAATATCAATATTTACGGATTATTTTGAGTGAAAATCAACTTTTGCAGATGATTTGAGATAATTTCTCATAATATGAATAATGGAATATGATCCGGTGCTGCCCCACAACTAGTTGCACCTAACAAAATAAATAGACCTTTGCTGCTTAGGGGGCTTGTTGGGAACACAAAACGAGTCCGTTGAAAACATTCTATATATCGTTAGAAAACTGATTCAAAGAGCTACAATTATCTAGTTCACGTCAAATTCAGATTCAGAGTCAAAACCATCCGAAATTAGGAGAGAAGTTTCGGTGCAGCTAGTTGTGGGACTGCACCAAATCTGAATCCATGAATAATATGTTAGTTGCACCGAATGTCCTTGTTTAGCAACACAATGTTGGGTACACTTTTATGGCTACTTGATTAGTAGTATATCACTTAGACGGGTAAGAGCAACTCCAATGGTAAACTGTAAAATGGGTTTGTAAAATATTATATTATATTAAAAACTAGCGTACCGCCCGTCGTCCCGACGGGGTGCATCGTTCCAAATGTGCAATCGAACAGGTTAAATACGGCCGGGACTCGATCGATCATTTTTGGGCCTGTGTGGTCCGTGTAATTTAAATCTTTTAATTTTTAATAGGTCGGGCTGTACCCGTGTGTTATGTGGAGCCCGTGTGTTTCTTTGAAATTTTAAACGGACCCGTGTGGTCTGTGTAAATATAAAATTTTAATTTTTAATGGGCCGGGCTGGGCCCGTGTGGTTAAAACCCGATCAAATGGAATTTTTAATTTTTAATGGGCCGGGAGCCCGTGTGGCCTGTGTAAATTTAAACGGGCTCGTGTGGCCTGTGTAAATTTAAACGGGCTCGTGTGCTCTGTGTAATTTTAAACTATTAATTTTTAATTTTTAATAGGTCGGGCTGGACCCGTGTGGTTTGTGTAAGAATAAATTAAAAAACTTTAATCTAGGGGCAAAACAGACAGTTCATATTTGAGCCTTCGATCACCCTATTCTATTATATATATAGATAATCTGTTAGGAATTAAATGTCTCTCATTATTAGGTATAATTAATTGTTAGTATTAAATATTAATTACATTCATATTTAGTATAGGTATTAAATCTTTATATATTGAATTGCGAGGTTCATTCCGCATGCATACTCTGTCGACTTCGTCAACTTGTTTGATTTGCATCTCCGATTTTTTTTTTCCGATTTGAGGGTATTACAATCATCGTTCATAGAGCACATAATATATTACAAACATCGCTCATAGAGCGCATATCATGTTACAATATATCTCATAAACCCTATATAAACTTGTTTGGTAGATATATATATCTTGCACAACTTTGAAGCACAGACCTCATTGGGCGCCTTCTACCAATGAAGATTAACATCATACCGCTAGCATCGCATCACTCGAGTAGGCAATGGAAAAGAAATGATGGAGGCCAGGAATTGAACCCTGGACCTAAGAGCTTCATGTCTGAACTCTTAACCAACAGGACACCACCCTGTTGGCGATTTGCATCTGCTATATGACTAGGCCATTTTCCTTATAAATTCAATCTCAACAAGTGGACAAGTTGAGATTGAGGGGGCTGTCAAAGATATATTTAGCAAGTCTGAGTCAAAGACACATGACAAAATAATAAATCAGCCAGGCAAATAAATGCTACTCGTCCACATTCCGCCGACCATATTAAATAGGTCCATTTATAGTCATCATCCATCCCATAAATTAGGCATTCATCAAATTAGGCATTCATCTGTACAACAAATTCATCAATATACAATTCATTTCCTTTTTCATTGTCGTGTATTGTTAAACACTCTTCTTATTTCATCTAACATGGTATCAGACCAAGGTTCTGTCGGACGGAATGGCCAACGCCTCCGTCGGATCCATTACTCTTCCGCTGCTCTTCATGTCTTTCAATGGCATATCGATTCAAATTTAAAGCTCCATTGATCAAACCCTGCAAGCTCCAATTGATTTCAGAAGAAGCCGAAATACCATCAAATATCAATCATCGACGTAGCATCAAACCCATAATCATACAAACAACTCGTTCTAGCCATCAGTGGCACAATTATTCTCAGGAACAGATGGTTCCACAGAAGGCTCAGTTTTTTGAAGTAGGAAAGATTCCTTCCAATTTTTCCATAATCACAATCAGATACCTCAAGGGACCTCCCATTTCCACAGTCAACCTCGAGACCGATCCAAATCCACCGACTAAATCTGTTATATCGCCCAAATCAGCCGCAATGCGCCGCTCCACTAAAATTCTAAACCCTACGCACTATGTCAATGTAACTTGTACTGCTGGTCATTCCGTCACTCCGCATTTGGTCCAAAACTCTTCCAACATTCGGCCCAAAACAAGGCACAACAGGTGCACAATATCAACTCATTTCAATTGGCTCATACTCAGATCTCAGCCCAGGCATGTAGCTTTTCCAAATGGGCCAGCACTGACATGACCCAAATTCGCTCAGGCCTAAAGACTCAACAATCCAAAAGAATTGCATTTTCAACCTTCTTTGGAACTTAAAATTGAGGGAGGGTGTTAGAAATTATTTATTTATATTAATTACATATAATTTATTATACGTATTAATTAGGTTGTATTTATTATTGAGTTATTATTATTAGAATTTTTTTATTTAACTATTATTAGAAAAGGTTATCCTTATAAATACCCATCATGTAATACAGATAAATATGTGAATTAGATGTTCTCTCTTCCCCAGGTTCTGTCAAAACCAGTCTTATCATCAAATCTAGGTCAATTTCAATCGGCTCATACTCAAACAGATCCACTATTGATCTGGCCCAACATACAGGCTCCTCATTCAGCCCAACATTCAACCAACTTCAGTGACTCATCGTTTTCCAAACCAAAGCATGCAATTTTCAACATTCTTTTTTGAAGTTGAAATTGAGGGAGTGTTATGAATTAAATGTTCCTCATTATTATGTATAATTAATTGTTTGATTAATAAGATTCATATTTAGGATATGTATTAAATGTAGACATTTATTATATTAGTCTATTTTTAGGTTATAATTTTATCATATATACTCTTAAATGTAACACATATAAAATGTGATAAGGAGTCTGTCTCCTCTCATTTCCTGGTTCTGTCCAATCAGTTTATCAATTCAATTTATACTATTCTATTATCTAATACTAGCTACGCTCCCGTCGTCCCGGCGAAATTTTTTTCATATTTCCATCCGATTCTCCCTAAGTGCTAAATGTTTCTCGCATAATTTTTTATTTTAATGTTTATTTTTTAAAATTTGTACATTTTATTTTATACAATTTTTGCTTATATTTTTTCCGTATCTCCACTTGATTACTTATTTATTTTTAATGTTTATCTTTTTCATATTATTTTAGATAATTTTTATTTTGTCAACTACGGTGAAATACGAACAACTACGGTCAAATAAGGTCAAAATATGGTCAATTAAGTGTTGAATGACATGTAATTTAATTATGTAAAGAGGGAAGAGCAAAATGGAGAACCTTCACCCCTCACTATTTTGTCATTTTGTGCCTCTATGAGTATTTGAAGTTTGGGCTTCAAGTATGAACTTATGAAGGTTAATGGGTAATGGGTAGTGTAGTCATATTTTTTGTTTAATGAAGGATAATTTTATCATTTTATGTGTGGTTTTACATCCTTTTGTCTATTTTTTTATAAGAATAGAATGCGTCATCTCGAATGCGTAATCGAATAAGACTGTGTGGTCTGTGTAATTTAACTTTTTATTTTTAATGAGTCAGGATGAGCTCGTGTGTTCTGTGAAAATTTAAACGGAGCCGTGTGATCTATTTAAATTTTAAATTTAATTTTTAATGGACCGGAATGATATGGTTTGATCCATAATTAATGACGAAGGGAGAGGATGGCAAAGTAAACAATTAATGAGGGACGGGCGGGGCATTTTTGGCAATACATTATTGACCATGCAATTAATGACCCGTATTCTATTATATTTATACTAGCGTGCCCTCCGTCGTCCCGACGGAAATGCGTCATCCTAAATGCATAATCGAATAAGACTGTGTGGTCTGTGTAATTTAAAATTTAAAATTTTTATTTTTTCTTTTTAATGAGTCGGGATGTGCTCGTGTGTTCTGTGA
>JAWWMW010000468.1:1436-14369 GCA_035048345.1 Echeveria elegans
CATGATGTTGTCTCTTCAAACATATTTTTTACAGTCAAAATGAGAAGAATACTCATTAAAAATGTCGAACAAGCTATAAAGGATTAATGTAAATATTGTGTTTCCATATTTGTCCATTTTTAATTTAAAAAACATTTAATATTGTGATTTAATCTGAAACGTAGAATGAATCAAATGAATGTACATGATCTTTTTATATTTTTTTATTTTAAACACCCCTTTTTATTTGATTCACTCTCATAGTTCATTGATCGTCTGAGTTGTATTTAAATTTAATTATAAGTAAAATTTTGTGAAGAAGTCAAGCTTGATTATCATTTATGTAAGTAAAAGAAAACTTAAATTAGGTTTAGAAAGAAAAAAGTGAAATTTTATGGGTTAACCACGCAAAATCATTTATGTAATAGCCATTTTTTGCACAAAATCCGTTCAATTTTGTTCTTCTAGAAAATCACTCTTTCAAATTTGTCTCTCATTCATCACCAATATGAGGTTCTTGTTGAATTTCGACCAGCTCATATACGGATACGGTTTCATCTCGACTCAAAAGCTATCTATATATAAGCTAGTCATTTCTTTCTCTTCCAAGCGATGTGGGACATTTTTTCAATTGTATTTCTCAACACTCCCCCTCAATTGGAGAAATGACACACAACTCCCCCTTGAGTGTAACATTGTAGGTGCGCCCCTTGCGACTCCCTACTCTGAGGTCCTTGACCTACGAAACTTTCTTTGTCGCCCCCGCGACTCTACTGGAGTGTCAAATACTTGTCCTCTACAAGTCTCCCTTCACTTTGGGGTACTTCTATTCTTATGCCTTAAGCCACGCCGCACGTCCCACTCGCTTCACACTCGTCCCAGATCACACCATGGGCTCTGATACCATGTTGAATTTTGACCAGCTCATATACGGATACGGTTCCATCTCGACTCAAAAGCTCAAGCTTGTGAGTCATGGTTCCATATCTATATATAAGCTAGTCATTTCTTTCTCTTCTAGGCGATGTGTGACATTTCTTCAATTGTATTTCTCAACAATAACAGCATATACCAAGATTCTGCACTGATGCCAATACAGTATTCTTCTCGCGGAAATGAGACTCGTACAACGCCTCTTCTATCCGGCGAAGATTGAAAAAAGACTGAACTTACTCCCCCTTTAAAATGTTAAGTTCCTTGTGCATTTTGATTCATTGATTTCTATCGAAACAAAGTATTTTTGTTACCTTTACCTTCATTTTTTCCAAAATGAATACGTGAACTACCACCAGTTTCCAAAATAAATAAAAATAACAAAAAAACTAATTTAGCATCAATTAATTTTAAATTTTTAATAATATAAATGAAAAATAAATTATTTGTTTCAAGTTAAATAATCATGTTTCAAATACTTGTTTTGAAATTTTAAATATTTTTTTAAAAAATTTGTTGTATAATATAACGAAAATGACAAAATGGGTGCCCGAACTAGTCAATTTAAGTACATTTAATCTATCTTATCTAACTTAATTCAACTGAAATTTAATTTACGAGTCGTCCTGAATGCATCCGTCTTCAGTCAGGGGTTGCCCTGTACGTGTGTTGTAGGAATAAACTTTAAATATTTTTTAAAACATGGTGAAAGTTTTTTTTAAACTTATTACTTAAATTTATTAAGTTTTTAAATATTTTTATAAGTTAAGTAAATTTTAATTAAATTAAGTTAGATAAGATAAGATAAATTAAATTTATTTAAAATGATTAGTTTGGACATCCATTATACAACAGAATTTTAAAAAGTATTTGAAACATGATCATTTAACTTGAAACAAATAATTTACTTTTATTTCTATTATTAAAAACTTAAAATTAATTGATGTTAAATTAGTTTTTGAGTTGAAAGTGTTTTTATTTATTTTGAAAACTGGTGATAGTTCACGTATTCATTTTGAAAAAAAATTAAAAGTTTGACATTAATTTAGAAAGTTATGATAGTTCAAACTTGGAAGACTCTTTTTTATCTTTATATAATAATTCGGTCTATAAATCGAAAAAATATGATAATTCAAAGCGTAAATTAGAAAAATTGATAATTAGTTGATGCCAATACTTAACTGGCCCTCTAGAAAGTCCAAAACTCATTTCTCCGATTCTCTTCCCGACTCGTGGCTTTATCAGCTACAGAATCTGAATCCGAATGAATGTTCGATCTAGGGTTTTAGGTTTCCATGTGAACCGGAGTCTTCTTGACTTGACACGCTCGATGTTGAGATTGATTTAGGGTTTTTGTTAATCCGCTGTGTTATTGGGTGAAGAAAGATTAGTGTTTGGGAAAGTTATGAACTTGAACGCCTCTCCGCATGATGATGATGATGAGGATTTCGAACGGCGTAATGTTGAGTCTTCTGTGAAGATTTTGAAATGGGTAAAGGATTAGTGTGTGTGTGTGTGTGTGTGTTGCTGATTCCATTTGTTTTGTGGAACCTAGGGTTTGGTTTAGTTGTTTTGTTGTTATTTTAGCTGACTGCTTTTGAAATTTAGGTTAGGAAGGGTAGCTGGTATGTAGTGTTTAGCCGCGAGCTTATGTTTGATTATTGGTTCCTTTTTAAGTAATCTTGATTGTGAGGGTCGGTGTGATAGTTATAGGCTTGTTGCAATGGGCTTTGTATTTTGTCTGGAACTTGTTATAAGGCGGGTATGGGTACAGAAACTGGTGCAATAAATATTAGTGTAAGTTAGTGGTCTGTGAAAGGATATAGCGGCATGTTATCCTGCTTGTTTTTTTGGTGGTATTTTCTCTTTTGTTTTTGGCTTTTTCATCTCTCTCTTTTTCTGCATTTAGTTATGCATTTCTTCTTAAACTTGAGTGAAAACTTGCTGTAGGAGCGTAGAGAGAGACACCACTGGAGGATTAAAGAACACCCGGATGACATATCAGCAACGCCGCCACAACACTCGAACCGTGATCATTTGTCGGAAATGAAAAATGATCCAAATTATGATAAGGATAAACTCCCACGAGGTTTTTATTTGTTGTGTTATGTTACATTAGTGCATTGATGTACACGTTCGAAAGTCTGCAGCTTGTGAAGAAGTTTTTTTAGTAGTTTACATTAGAGACGTGAAACCAAAACTTACTTCAATTTTTCATCTTTAAAACACCAATCCACCTTCGTTTTTCTCTCTTCTTCATCTTTCTCATCCGGAGAACTGAGAGTGATTTTGTGACTGTATCTGTGAAAAAGGAGTGTTGTAGTATCAAATGTATTGGTTGATTGTTTGGCACCTTGTAGTCCCCTTCCTGCCAGGTCTAATGTTAAATTCCGAATTGTAGATTTCAAATAGAACTCAGTTGGAGCATTCACAGTTTTAAAATCAATGTGTTATTCATCTGAATTTCCTATACATTAATAAAAACAAACCTGGCCCACAATCTACAGAATTGTCCTCATATTTACATTATGTTGTATCGTTGTTGCTCGTTTGGCAGGATGGCTGGATTGTCCTGCAGCTGGTCGTGAAATTAACTGTATAATTCCTTCCAAGGTGCCTCTTGGAGAATCCTTTAGCACCTACATTCCATCTGGCAGGAGGTACTCATCTAAACAAGTGATCCATCAACAAAGAGCTCTAGGAAGGACTGTAAGAAGATAATAAATCCGACTTCATCTTCCTTATGCTTATTAAATACATCTACTACGACATAGTTTTCATTAATGTTTGTACTGAACATTACAGCTTGGGTTAGTGATTGATCTTACTAACACAACCTGCTATTACGACTCAGCTGATTGGACAAATGCAGGCATAAAATATGTTAAGGTAGGGGATTGAGGATTGACTGTATAATTGTTTGACATGATTCCATCTCAGTTGAATATCTGATTCTTTGTTTGTCAGATTCAATGCAGGGGACCGGATGTGATGCCTGATAATGAGTCCGTTAATGCTTTTGTGCATGAGGTTCAATTTCCCTGCTCCAACTATGAATACTTTACAATTCACCAATCTTAATATCTCAAATATTCATGACTATTCTTGAAATGTAATTGGAATTGTTCTTCCATTACGGCTATCAAAAAAAGGAATCGTTCATCCATTACTATCGTCATTTTTTTCCGGTTGCGATCTTATTGTTTAACTGAAATTTTCTATTTCTTTTTTTGCTGCATATGAATTTTTTTTGGTTTTTTGTATTTATCTTTGATTATCTAATATAGCATTACTATATATGTATCAGGTGTCGTTATTTCTCTCACGCCAGAAACTACAGCGTAGGAAGAAGTGTGTTTTAGTGCACTGCACTCTTGGGCACAATCAAACGGGCTTTATGATTGCTCATTATCTTATGCGCTCACAGTTATTGTCAATTGGCGAAGGGAAATTGCAAGTGGCATCCGTCACTGAGGTAAGTTTTTGAATATGTTTGTGCAGGTTGTATTTTCTAATGAATCCAAATTTTGCTAATTTTGAGTTTCCTTCTAGGCCATACAGGCATTTGCCAAAGCGCACCCTCCAGGAATCTATAAGTCAGATTATATCGATGCATTGTATACCTTTTATCACGAAAAGAAGCCTGAAATAGTTATTTGTCCACCAACTCCAGAGTGGACGAAGTCTTCTGCGTTCAATCTCAATGGAGAAGCTTTGCCAGGCGAGAATGATGAAGGTCCAGGGGCTTCAGTGGGGGTATAATTACGTGTCTCAGTAGTACTTCATACTTTATTAATGTAGTATTCACACTTACGCTTTGATTATTTCTGCCCTCAGGAAATTCCGGCAACAGACATCACTATGACTAATGATGACGTCGTGGGCAATAGTATACCTTTCGATCAACAAGAAACATTTCGGCAGTTTTGTTACCAGGCTCTAAAGTTACGAGGTGGCGGGGTAGGTAGTTGAGTAATTTTATTTATCAAGTTCGTAAACATTTACCGCTTCACGGTTGATTGTTAGATGTATCTACAGTCTTTGTCAAATTGTGTCCTATCCTTGTTTGTCTTGAAATACTCTAAGACTGAACTTCAGGTATTTTGTTTTTTTGTAATTTCAGCACAGAGGCAACTCACGCTTCCCAGGTTCACATCCAGTTTCCCTTAGCAGGTACAAAAGTTCTCTAGTGGATTGTATTTGATTTTATATCTCAGTTTTGTAAGTGTCGTACCGTAAGCATAAGTGTTTATTATATACTTACCATTTCGATAATGTGTCCATTTCACCCTATAGCTGCCCATCTATTTGATATGCAAAAGCTTCCTTATCTGATGTACCCGAAAATGTATACTCCCTTACTGTGCTTTCGTTCGGTTATGATAGTAATTGGCTTCTTCTGAGACTCACTGTTTCTACAGAAAAAGTATACAGTAACGTAAGAAGCGCAGGAATTTTCCAATAATTTGTGCTTTGTTTAAGTAAAACAGGTTTCGATTTTTTCCCCTTAAATTTAATGCTTAACATCCTCTTCATGTGATTTAGCATTTTTAATGGATTACTAAAGTTGATACAAACAGAAACAAATTAATTTTGGATTCTTCGTTTAGTAATTTCTGGTAACACATGCATAAATTTTGATAGAAGAGACATGTAATGTAGGGCATTTTGCTCCTGGATCTTTTGGGATATTTTGACACATGTAATAAAGCTCTTTCATGATAAAAAATGTTTTAAATAGTTAATACGTGCTTTCTGCATTATGGCATTGCCTTGTAATTATTTTTAGGTTTTCAACAATAAATAATATCCGATATTAATTTTTTTTTCTTTTGAAAATGGTTGATACTTGATTTTAGTAGAGTTGGTGGATTGCTTCTTATTAAGGATTGAATTGAATTGAATCGATATGGCAGTATTGTAATTCACTGTATTGGTATCATCAATGCAGAGGCAACTTACAGGTGTTACGTCAACAGTATTATTATGTCTCCTGGAAGGCTGACGGAACAAGATATATGCTGCTCTTGACAGTGTATGGTTGCTACTTGATCGATAGGAACTTTACTTTTCGAAGAGTCCAGATGAGATTTCCAAACAAATGCACAAATGTAGGCTACGATACAATTATGCAGCTTTCGTACTGAAAAATATTTATTTTAAATCCGAAAAGACTTAAGATACTCATTATATTTTGCTTGTGTAGCGTTATGCTCTTGAATATCATCACTTTACCTTGCTTGATGGGGAAATGGTTATTGACACGGAGCCAGTTTCACGGAAGCAAGAGAGGAGATACCTTGCCTATGACATGATTGCAATCAACGGAACATCTCTTGTGGAGGTTGGTTTGTTTATAGGTGGCTCATTGTAGTTGTTTTATTCCAATCATGGAATGATTAACAACTATAGGAAAATCATATCATCATGACTTCTAGTACGGTGTAGCTTCTTTTGCAATTAGAGTTTCATGCCTTAAAATAACCAAGATATTTTTATACTGGAAAGTAAATATTCTTTGAAGATGAGTATACACACTACACACTGAACTTAGAATATAAATTTAGAAACAGATTAGCTGGCGTTTTTGCTGTGGTACAACTGTATACAAGTGAGAATTTGATTTCACCTTTATTTCTGAATATGCACTGTGCAGTATGTGTATGTAGCTTATGCTGCACTACGTGGCTGAGCATGTTATGAAATTAGGTCATTGGACTTGTCTCTTGACGGAAGATGCACATTTATGACTTTTTTTGTTACTGCTGTCTATCAGCCATGGCTGAGATTTGGTGAAGGAATGGAAGTTTTGTAGTTGAGAACTAAGTTTAGAATGCTGAAGTAGTGTCTGTTAGACATAGTTTTGGGTTCTGCCCAGTTCAGTCATATTTATTCTTTCTTGATGTTTCTTGCGGTGTGCATGCTGTCTAATGCAATATTTATTCAGTTTCGTTTAATTTTTGCAATAGATTGTTGATAATAACGAATGGCTTTGAAGGAAGGTTGTGTTTTAATAATATTTTTGGTGGTATTCCAATGAATGTACTAAGCACACTTAATTTTCTAATTAATGCAGAGACCGTTCTCTGAAAGATGGAAATTGCTGGAAGATGAAGTGATCGAACCTCGAAATCAAGAGCGTCTTAACATTTTTGAGAGTAAAAATCCTAATTACAGATACGACTTGGAGCCGTTCGGGGTAAAACAACTACTCAATGATATTGTACATGACTTTTACATGCCTTTGTCTCAAAAGCTAACTGATTTCATATACTCTCTGAAGGTGAAAAGAAAAGACTTTTATTTGCTTTCGGCAGTTCAAAAAGTTTTAAGAAAATTCATTCCTCAGCTATTGCATGATGCAGATGGTTTGATTTTTCAGGTCAGTCTTCAAAACCGTTTAGGAGGAAAATCTAAGATTATCTCTGATGTAATTTATTTGTTTAATAGTGTACCATCGCTAAATGCTTGTTGTCTGCTAGGGTTGGGATGATCATTACGTTCCTCAAACCCATGAAGGGCTTTTGAAATGGAAATATCCTGATAGGATTTCAGTTGACTTCTTATTTGAGGTGTGTTTGACGAAGGTGCTCGAGCCATATATTTCTTAGTACTTTTCATCTACTTCTGTTGACAATATAAGGAATTTGTAGATGGGACCTGAAGAGCGTCAACAATTGTATGTTTGTGAAAGAGGGAAGAAAAAATTGATGGAACAACTTCGAGTTGAGTTTGGAGGTTAGTCTGTATCTGTGTTTTGTATTTCATATGCTGCACGTGGGTCTCTGACTTGTCCAAGATACAGAAGCTTCCGATCCTGCTTCTTATGATGGAAAAATTATTGAGTGTTCCTACAACTCTGAGAAAGATGTTTGGGTTTTCATGCGATTAAGAGTTGACATGTCAACCCCAAATGATATCAACACCTACCGAAAGGTAAATACTTCATTTCCCATTATGTTCTTGAATTGCACCACTGGAAGGCTCTTACAATATATTCATAGTAGCCTATTTGTGGAAACAATGACAGGTGAAGCTATGTATAAAGGACAATATTACAGAGGATGACTTACTGAGTGAGATAAACGAAATTCTACGTCTTCCCTTGTACGTAGATAGGATTCGAGCAGATACACTACATACTGGAAATGAAAGACGCATGAGAGCAGCAAATCCACATCCACCACCCGTCCACAAGGGCCATTCTAGTCGACAGACGTGGGTTAGGATTACTCCATAAACTTAGCTGTATGATTCCGTGTCGAGCTGATGATTTAGATTTTATGGGGATGATCCAAACTGACATAGTTTTGAGGTTTGTTTGCAATGGTTGATCTGAATCTCAACAAGTTTGACAATGACATTGCTGCTGCGTTCATTTAGCTGGAAATGGACCGGTTTGGAAATGAAGGGATGAATTTCGAATAAAATTATAAAATTCGGCAGCAAAGTTGGGCTGGGCTGTTTGATTTAAGAAAATCAGGTAAAGCCCATCTACAAAGCAAAAGCGCATGACGTGTCCGATATGTTGGTGTCACTCACTTGGCAGGATGGCTTGATTGTCCTGCTGCTGGTAATGAAATAAATGGTATAATTCCTTCCAAGGTGCCTCTTAAAGAATCGTTTAGCACCTACATCCCACCTACCAAGTAGCAAGAGATACTCTTCCAAGCAAGTGATCAATCAACAAAGAGTTCATCCAAGGGCTGTAAGAGGATGATAACCCTGACCCTATTTTCCTTTTCCTTATTAAATACTCAGCTATAACTTAGCAAGTATTAATGTAAGTCCTCGACATTTCAGCTTGGATTGGTGGATTCCGATCCGGTGCACTCACACCACTAGGTATACAGAAATTTCTTTCATGTTTTCGGATATGTTCGGCTCAAAATCTGAATTTGATGTGAACTACAGAATTGTAGCTTTTTGAATCAGCTTTCCAACGATATATAGAACATTTTCAACGGACAAGTAAGCCCCCTAAGCAAAAAATGGTCTATTTGTTTGTTCGGTGCAGCCACTAGCTGCACTAGAACTTTTCTCCTATTTTCAAATGCCTTCGGCTCAGAATCTGAATTTCACATATACTAGAGAATTGTAACTGATTCAAATAGCTATAATTATCTAGTTTACATCGAATTCAAATTTTGAACCGAAGACA
Source organism: Echeveria elegans (assembly GCA_035048345.1). Classification (NCBI taxonomy): domain Eukaryota; kingdom Viridiplantae; phylum Streptophyta; class Magnoliopsida; order Saxifragales; family Crassulaceae; genus Echeveria; species Echeveria elegans. The sequence continues at coordinate 10,510 of JAWWMW010000468.1, forward strand.
TCCAAAAATAGGAGAGAAATTTCAACGCACCTAATGGTGTGGGTGCACCGAATCCGATTCCTAGATTGGTGATTGTCTCACTAACACGACCCGCTATTACAACTCATCCGAATGGAAAGTGCAGGCATAAAATATGTTAAGGCAGGGCCTATAATTGTTTGTCATACTTAAGCTCCTGCTAGTATGATAGTATCTGACTCTTTATTTGTCAAATTCCATGCATAGGGAGGGATGCAGTGCCTGATGACGAGTCTGTTAATACTTTTATGCACGAGGTTCGATTACCTTGTCCCAACTAAGAAAACTTTCACTGTTCACATTTCTTAATATTTTAATATACACTAGTATTCTCGAATTGTAACTCTCTCAAGTTACTATCATAATTTATTCTCTTTGGTTGCTGCGCTGTGCTGTCATGTCAGAACTCAGAAACATGAATGCGAGTTTGTATTTTCATTTAATTAATCATTAGATCATATACTTGTATCAGGCATCATTAAAACAACATATTACATATAAGTGTGTATTTTAGTGCACTGCACTCACGGTCACAATCGAATGGGATTTATGATTGTTCGCTATCTCACAGTTACAGGTAGCATCAGTCACTGAAGTAAGCTTTTGAATATGGATGTGCTGCGTGGATTCTCTCTTACATATCCCATTTTTGTTCGATGTTTGATTTTTAAGCATTTCATGATGAAAATTTCATCTATAAGCCATCCAAATGTATGTTGATGCACGCCCTCCAGTAATGCATAGACAACTTACAGCTTTTACATCAATGGTATTATTATGCCACTTCGAAGGCTGATGGGAACAAGATATATGATGATATTGACAGTGGATGGTTGCTACTTGATAGATAGGAACTTTACTTTCCGAAGAGTCCAGATGAGATTTCCATGCAAATATGCTCGAATGTATGCAAAGACATAATGGTACAGCTTTTCTGATGATTAATACAGTTTTCCATGCATATGCTCGAATTGTTAATACATTTTTCATATGAGATTTCATAGTGTAGCTTTAGCCTCTCCATTGCAACTGAAGTTTGTTAGTTAAAACAAGCAAGACCGTTTAATACTGAAAGGAAGATGAGAATACACGTTGAAAATATAATTCTCTGAAGTTTTTTTTTTTTTTTCCTGCGCTACAACTCTCTTTACAATTAGGAATGTGCTTCTCTGCACTTTCCATCTATTTTTGTTGACAATATAAGGAATTTGTAGATCGGACCTGAAGAACATCAACAAATGAATGTTAGTGAAAAAGGGAAAAAAAATTGATGGAACAATATTTAGTTGAGTTTGGAGGTTAGTAGTCTGTATGTGCCAGATTTCTTTTTTGTATTTCATATGCTAATAATAATATTTTGATCGGCTGGGTATCTGACTCTGGCTCACCATAATTATTGAATGTTCCTACGTTTGTGAGAAAAATGTGTGGGTTTGCATGCGGTTGAGAGTTTATAAGTCTACCCAAATGATATCGGTAAATATTCCAATTCATGTGATGTTACTGTATTTTATGTGAAGGCTCTTGTGATATGTTCATTATATTTCCTATTTGTGAAAATAAAAACATGTGAAGCCAAGTATAAAGGACAACATTACAGAGGCTGATTTGCTGTGTGAGATAGACGAAATTCTCCGTCTTTCCATTTACGCAGATAGAATTCGAGCAGATACAATACATGCAGAAACTGAACGTAGACTGCGGCCAAGCCACATCCACCAGCCCACAACAGACCATTCTAGTTGATTGACGGATTACCCTATAAACTTGGCAGTATGATCTACTGATGTAGATTATGGGTATGACCTTTGTGTACATTAGCTGTTAGTATTCTAGATAAACATGCAATGAAAGTTCTCACTTGACAAGTAGTGAATTCATACTTATTATGCAATCCATGAAGGCTTTATTTCAAAGTTTCCACTCTCAATCCGCGGACAGGGATGCTTCACATTTTACTAGTTTCAACACTTATGGTCAGAAAACCCCTACGCATTCTGTGATGCTATATTAAATTCAGATAATTTTACTAGTTTCAACACTTATGATAAGAAAATCCCTACGCATTCTGTGATACCATATAAAATTAGGGTCATTTATCGGAAACCACTCGTAAAACATAATTTTTTTCAACAGCCACCCGTAAAATGTGATAATATTCAAAACCACCCAATAGAATTAATTCTTTCAATACGTTGGCTATTAAAATTAATTCTTTCAAAAACTCACCCATAACTGTTATTTCTAACGTAACATCGATGAATGACTATTGGAAAAAGTCATATTTTACGAGTTGTTTCCGGTAATTAACACTATTAAATTATTTCAAGAATAAAATTTAAAATCACAAGTAACTAAATTCTAAACCATAAATGATACAATTGTTAGCCTTTAATACTTGTATTGAAAAAGATGACTAAAAACTCAAGAGTATAAAACAGTAACAAAATTCATCAACACATCACACAATGGCTCGTTTAATCTTTTCCATGTTAGCAACCATATCACTATTCAATGTCATCTCAACCTCAAATGCTATTGATCAAGCAATAGTTTCTCAGATTTGTCCTAAAACACTTAATCCACGTTGGTGTTTTTACATTTTGAGGGCAGACGGAGCACTTCATAATTACTCACTAGAAGAGGCTGGATTGTTTTTTCTTCTCATTACCAAACGAGAAGTGGAGGTTTCCAAAGATACTCTTGTTGAAAGTGCTGAAAAAGTAACTGATCCTAAACTTAAGGAGCAATACGATGTATGCATTCGTTCATATGAAAAGGTAATGTTATACGTTACAAAAGCTTATAATTTATGGGGTACACCAAAAGAAGTGAGTGCATGTGCGTCAGCTGTTGAAAAGGTCTTGTCGGACTGTAAACTTGAGGCTGATAACACTTTGGTGAATAATAAGCTTATTATGGAGAGATTAAGTGTAGCTTTAGTGATTCATAATATGTTATAGACAACACATATATTTCATTTACCCGCTTGATACGATTCATGTCAAAATAAAAGATTATATTTTTTATATCATTTCGTACTCATGCAAATTGATTTGAAATATCGAATCCGGAACGAATAGTTCCATTGCACCTGTCAAAACGAGAGCGTCTTCATTTCTTTACTGACATGCCTAGGCCAGTGTAGTCTTTGGCCCCCTCTAAAAAGACAGAGGCAGTAATTAAGGTAATTGTCGATGTCTTAACTGGAGAGCATCTATTCAATATTTTAATTAGGTAAATCAGATCCGAATTTTTAAACATTAATCCTAAAATTCAGCATTAATTAAGTGATAAATCTTCAGAAAATCAATAATACTTTATTTTCACAAAATAATCTCATACATAAAAATTAAATACAGTTCAAAATGACACAAGAGCTCCGCACAATCTTCACTCCAATTCCTAATAGATGAAGATCCTCTACGTATTCATATGTTCGTTTGAACTTTTTTTTTTTGATAGAAAAGTTCCAAACAAAAGAAAGGAACAAAAGATACAAACACGGGAAATAAACACCCAGATGAATGTTGGTAAAAGCTAAAAGTTTGAAATACAAAATGGGAGAGCGTTTTTTGAATTCCAGCGCCAACCTTCATCAACCTTGGTTCGTTTAATTTTTTCACGAGTTCGAGCTCGAGCCAAGCTTTTTCGAGCTTTGAAAGTGTTTGTTCAAGCTCGGCTCGTTTAAATTAGACGAATTCGAGCCGAGCTCAAGCTTTAATCGAATAATTTAAAATAAATATTTTATTTCTAAATAGTATTAAAATAATATTAAATATTAATTTAAATATTTTAATTTAGATATGATATTCTTAAATAAAATAATTGTGTAGTTAGAT